>CM076580.1:1424670989-1424827750 GCA_034641835.2 Pinus albicaulis
TCGATTCACCCGAATCTATGCCAACTTCTCTATTGAAATTCAACAAGAAAATACATACACACTAGTGTGGGATCACAGGTCACACATGAGTGAGGGATGTTGGAAATACTGTGAGGGGGTGTGAATCAGTATTTCTTTCAATTAGAGCATTAATTAATCTTCAATTATTATCAGTGTTTGTACAATGATAGCAGCAAACAAGAGGAACACAAATGCACACAGTTTTTAAGGGGGAAACCCACTCCGGGACAAAACCCACCTAATGCTTTTCTAATAATTCTTTTCAACTAAAATTGAAAATAAAGCTCCAAATTCCTAGAATCTAGAAAAGCATTCTTCTCCAGCTCCCACTGGATGGACGCTCCAATGCCCAAGATTCTTCAGTAGTCACTGAACAGATGCCCCAACACCCAATGAGCTACAACTCACCCTAGCACCACCCTACCACCCTATAGAAGAATAAAAGAAGAATGGACTCTCGTACCAGAGAAAATGGTCCACTTTACAATGATATAGAATGGTGTAGAAGAAGAAGATATACTATACCATAACCCCAACTTTGACAAAACCACCTAATGATGATCCTAGACCTCCCAACACTACCTCTTCAACCCTTTGCAGATAGATACTAGTACAATTTGTACAATAATGTATTTACAATGACTAAGTACAATGATACCTTTCTAATGACTGTATGCAGTGTTTCCCACTTGAAGACTTCATATGATGAAATTCTTGCTGCTGTTATGCACCTTGGTTTCTACTCTTGTCATGCTACCCTCTACTACACCTTGTTTTTCTTTTCTATCGTAGAAAGTCTGGTCCTTTGCAACACATGATCTAGCTTTTTCTTGCCTTCTAGGAGCTCGATATTGAATCTGGTGTATCTCTATTATTTTGGATCCTCAATATCTGATTTTCAGTCCTGTAGTAGTCCTCTGAGTCTTCTTTCTAATGCCATAGGTCTGACCCAATTTGGATTCTTCAAGAGAGAGTTATACCCAATTTCTCACACTGCCCTAATTATGGACTGTTTCAGCAGAGCGCACTTGTACGGCGTGCCACATATCATTGTTTCTTCATTTGCCTCTGAAATTGATAGAGCGAAAAATAAAGACTGTGCAATATCTGCCACGTTTTATGGAATTCCAATCCGATACTCAGAGAGATAGTTATGACGATTCTACCAAGGTCACTTCTTTGAGATGAATTTCAGGAGCCTGCAAAAACCCTTACTTCCACAGATCATATCTCCAAAAAATTTGTGCAACTTGATCTAAAATTTCTACTGCAGCTTCCTCGGAATTTCTACTTCTCCTCATAAAAATTTCAGCTTCTGAGCCTTCGTAGAAAAAAATTTAGAGTGAAAATTCCACGATGACCTGTTTCAGATGGCCAAATCCCATGCATAAGGAGGAAATGAAGATCACAATTTATATGAATTCTTAACTTGAGAGGGGATTCAAAAAATGAACGTGGGAGGGATCTTAGGAGCATAAAAAATATTAATTATGACTCTTCAATGACCCATTCCCCAACCCCATGGGGTTTTAGCCCACTAACTGGGGGTACAAACTTCAAACATGAATATCTCTCAAATCGTGAAGAATTACATGGCGTGCCATAGATCAATGGAAACATCTCGACAAGTAGAAACCATAAAAAGCATTATTGACCTAGAATATAGTAATTTGGTAGGTAAAAATTCTCATGCAATATTGGGTTAGCCCCTGGTACTGCTTGGGTTTACATCAATGACAATTGCTAATCAACAATCTCCCCCTTTGGAATTGATGGCAACACAAGTACTCCCCCTGTGATCATGACACCTCTTCCTACAAAATTCTCTCCCCCTTTGACATCAATGGCAAAGGGTAACTCCCCTTGAAACACAACCATCCTGCGGACCTGTACACACTTCCACTCCAGCTTTATATTCCTTAAAAAGTAAAATCTAATGAGAACTTGGGAGAATCCGAAGCTTTTGACGAAGATATTCAAATGATTCACGAGGTAAAGGTTTAGTGAAGATATCAGAAATTTGTTCTTTTGTACAAACATACTCAAGTTTGATATTATTTTTAGCGACTTGTTCTCTAACAAAATGATATTTGATTGGAATGTGTTTTGTTTTTGAATGCATGACAGGTTTCTTGGAGATGCTGATGGCACTAGTGTTGTCACAGAATATGGGAATAGGCTCACTGAATTGTACTTGAAGATCTTGCAAATTTTGTTTCATCCAAAGGACTTGAGTACAACATGATGTTGCTGAAATGTATTCTATTTCTGCTGTAGATAACGATATTGAAGTTTGATTTTTGCTCAACCATGATACAAGACAACCACCTAGATATAATGTTGCTCCACTAGTACTCTTACGATCATCAACGCTTCCTGCCCAATCTGCATCTGCAAAGGCTTGAATAATGAGATTGTTACCCTTGGGATACCACAAGCCATATTCTTATGTGCCCTTTAGATATCAAAGAATTCTTTTGACTGCAATAATATGTGATTCTTTTGGTGCTGCTTGGAATCTTGCTACTTTTCCAACTGCTTGGATAACATCTGGCCGAGAGGCTGTTACATATAGAAGACTACCAATCATAGATCTGTACAACTTCTGATCCACATCCTTAGATGAGTCGTCTATGCTCAATTTGCAACTTGGTACCATTGGAGTAAGGACGGGTTTGCAATCTTCCATTTTGAATTTCTTGAGCATTTCCTTGATGTACTTGGCTTGACATATAAATACTCCTTTCTCTTACTGAGATATTTGAAGCCCTAAGAAGTATGTCAGCTCACCAAGTAAAGACATCTCAAACTCACTTTGCATCTTTGTAGAAAAGTTCTTACTTAGTCGATCATCATTGCTACCAAATATTATATCATCCACATATACCTCGACAATTGTTAAATTATCTTTATCTATTTGTACATAAATATTGCTATCAACAGTACCTTTCTTGAACCCTTGTTGACATAGATATCCATCAAGACGAGCATACCATGCTCTGGGAGCCTGCTTGAGACCATATAGAGCCTTCTTTAACCTGCAGACATAGTCTTCTTTTTGTGATAGTAGAAAACCTTCAGGTTGTTTGATGTAAACTTCTTCTTCTAATTCTCCATTCAGAAATGCTGACTTAACATCGATTTGGTAGACTTTGATTTTTCTTGAACATTAATAGGCGAGAAACATTCGGATGGCTTCCATTCTGGCAACTGGTGCAAATGTTTCATCAAAATAAATTCCTTCCACTTGTGCATAGCCTTTGCAAACCAATCTTGCTTTATTTCTGGTAACATGCCCATCTTCATTCAATTTGTTCATGAACACCCATTTAGTCCCAATGACATTTTTATCTTTTGGTCGTGGAACTAATTCCCAGGTGTTATTCTTCTCAATTTGATCCAATTCTTCATTCATAGCTACTACCCAATGTTCATTTTGGCTGGCTTCCTCAAAACTACTAGGCTCAAAGGTTGCTATAAAAGCAACGTGAGCTTGTTGTGATGAACAGAGCTGTCAACCTTCATTTATGTCACCAATGATTTGATTTGATGGATGGTTCTTTTGAATCCACTCTTTTTTTCTCCTTGGAGGAGATTCTTGTTGTTGTTCTGGTATATCTTGATGATCATTGTTTACTTCTTCCTTGTTGATAGTTGCTTCTTGTTCTACAATTTTATCTGTGTATTTTTCAGCCTCTGTCTCAAGTTTCCAAGATTCTAGATCATCATCATTACTCGCTAGAACACCATCTTCGTCAAATGTAACATTTATGCTCTCCACTATCTGTTCTCGTCTGAGATTATAGCATTTATAGGCCTTTCTTTTGCGTGAGTCACCAACAAAGATACCTTCATCAACACGTGATTCAAACTTACCCAAATTTTGATCTTCTCTTTTGATATAACATTTGCTTCCAAAGATTCTGAAATATTTTACATTAGTTGGTTTTCCTTTCCATAATTCATATGGAGTCTTGTTGCAATTATTTCTGAGAAGACTTCGGTTGATAATGAAGACTGCCGTATCAATTGCTTGAACCCAGAATTTTTCATCCAATTTTGAGTCCTTCAATATTGTTCTACCCATTTCCTGTACGGTTTTGTTCTTTCTTTCAGCAACTCCATTTTGTTGAGGTGTTCATGCTGTTGAAAATTACCTTTTTATTCCATTTTCGTCACAGTATTGCTGAAATAATTTGGAAGTGAATTCTCCACCATTATCTGATCTTAAACACTTTATTTTCAAATCAGTTTCATTTTCAACCAACTCCTTGTAGATCTTAAAGCACTCAAATGCTTCTGATTTTTTCTTTAGGAAACTGACGGCTGTAATCTTGTTATAGTCATCTATCATCAACATGAAATATAATTCTCCATCTAAGCCTTTTGTTCTCTCAGGACCACATAGATCAGTATGTATCAATTCCAATGGATGTGATGAAAAGTGTTCTTTTGTTTTAAATTGGACTTTTGTCTGCTTTCCATGCCAACATGCCTCACATAGTGTGTTGGAAGGTTTTGAGATTTTCGGCATTTCTCGTACTGCTTCCTTTTTGCTTATCCTGACAAGATTGTCAAAGTTTATGTGACCCATTCATTTGTGCCATAACTAGCTTTCATCTTCTTTAGCTAGTAGACATGCTTTAGTTGCTTCATCCAGAACATATATGTCGTTTGGAGCTCGACTTGCTGTAGCCACAATTTTACCATACCCGCCTTTCCCGATTTCACATTTTGTGGAGTTGAATAGCATTGTGTGTCCTTGATCACACATTTGTCCAAGATTGAGAAGATTGTGATTCATGTTTTTGACCAATAGAACATTCTTGGCTATAACATCTTTGCTTCCGAGAGTGACGGTACCTGATCCTATAACATTTGAAGATCCATCATTTCCAAAGGATATGGTTCCATCCTTCTTCTCTTTCAGAGATACGAATTTCCTTCGATCTCCAGTCATTGCGTTGAGCAACCGCTGTCAACATACCACACATCTTTCATTTTTTGAGCCTTGAGAGCGAGAGCACAATTATCAGTCTTCTTCTTCTTCCATGTTCGTTCATTCCGTGGCTTCAAAGATTCTTCTGGAGGATTTTCAAGTCTGAAATCTCCGGCTATGTGTCCAAAGTTCTGACATTTGTAACATTCCAAATTATTTCTTAAATTTTCAAATCTATTGATGTTTCGTTGAGCCCTGGGAGGTTCATATTTGAAGAATCTCTTGGAATTGTATTGGTTCATAGGGTACGTGCGACATTCTACAGCTTTATGACCAAATTTTCCATATGAATAACAATAGCCATGAAAAAAATGTTGGTACCTGGATGAAAATCTTCGTCGAGGAATCGTCTTCCAAGAATGTGCTTGCGAATATTGTCCAATGAAGTCTTCATGTATGTTAGATCTCATAGGTTCATTGTATTTTGTTGTAGAAGGTCCTGCTTCTTCTTCTTTGTAACCGAGGCTAGTTCTGTCATTGTAAGATCGTTGATTGTTGATGAGTTCTTCCAATGCCCTTGAGTTGTTGGCATAGTTTTGGACAGTTTTTCCCTTCTTCACTTCCTTATGCAGCGAGACTACTTCAGCTTCTAATGCTTCCCTTTCTTGGTTGCTTTCTTCCAACTTCTTTTGAAGTGACTCTTCAATACATTTGTGTTCTTCAACCTCAATTTTGAGACCTTGAACTTGTTCTTCAAGAGTGTTGGAACAGATCTTCTCAGCATTGAGCTCTTTTATAAGCTTGATTTCCTCCTCATAAAATTCTTCTATGGTTAACCCTTCTTCTTCATTGTTTGATACTTCTTGTTTATTGTGCTTGGCCATAAACAATACTTTGTCATTGGCTTCTTCTTTGCTGTCACTTTCTTCATCAGATGAGGAGCTATCTTCTTTAGAGAGAAAGTTCCTTTTGGATCCTTTATTTTTTCCTTGCTTGTTGAATTTCTTAAAGCCTTTCTTTCCTTTTGAGTTTCCATCACTTTTTTTTGGACATTTTGCTACGAAATGCCCAACCTCACCACAACCGAAACATATCAATGGAATTTTACCTTTGAATTTTCCCTTACCAGGTTTTAGTTTTCTCATAAAGTAAGCATATTCTTCATCTGAAAGACCTTCTCCATCACCTCCCTTTTCTTCACACTTGCAGGTGCATGTCATTTCAATTGAAGGTTGTTTGTCCTTATTGGTTTGCTTAGATGCAATGAACACAGTTTCTAGATTTGAAGTACCCTTTTCTTCATCAATTCTCATTTCATATGCTATGAGAACTCCATGTAATTCTTCCTTGCTGAGTTTGTCCAGATTTGCACTGTATTCTAAGACTGATACCTTTGGGTTGAATCTCCCTGGTAACTTTCTAAGAATCTTTCGTATAATTGTCTTCTCGTCAACTGGCTCTCCCAATCCTTCTAGAGTATTGGTTATTTCATCAACATATTGGAATTATGCTGCAATGTTGCAATCTTCTTTCATTCTAAGTTGCTCAAATTTTGCTCTATATATTTGAAGCTTTGCTTCTTTGAAATTTGAGTCACCTGCATATATATTCTAAAGCTTTTCGCATACATTTTTGGTGGTTTTACAATCGAACACCTTATGATAAGCAGATTCAATAAGTCCACTGATAATAATATTCTTTGCTTTTGCATCATTTACCAAATTCTTCTTACCTTGTTCATCCGTGGTTGATGTAAATCCATTTTGAACAGTGTCCCATACTTCGTAACCTTGCGCTAAGAGATAGACCTCCATTATTCCTTTCCAAAGTGCATAATTATTTTCATTGAATAGAGGTACACCATTCTTGGTATGCTCCATGACCTCCTTCCAGCTGTTAAACTGCTATTGAAGGAACCAAGCTTTGATACCAATTGTTGGAAATACTGAGAGGGGGGGTGAATCAGTATTCCTTTCAATTAGAGCATTAGTTAATCTTCAATTATTATCAGTGTTTGTACAATGATAGCAGCAAACAAGAGGAACACAAATGCACACAGCTTTTAAGGTGGAAACCCACTCCGAGACAAAAACCACCTAATGCTTTTCTAATAATTCTTTAATATTCAACTCCAATTGAAAATAAAGCTCCAACTTCCTAGAATCTAGAAAAGCATTCTTCTCTAGCTCCCACCGGATGGACGCTCCAACGCCCGAGATTCTTTAGTAGTCAACTGAATGGATGCCCCAACACCCAATGAGCTACAACTCACCCTAGTACCACCCTACCACCCTATAGAAGAATAAAAGAAGAATGGACTCCCGTACCAGGGAAAATGGTCCACTTTACAATGATATAGAATGATGTAGAAGAAGAAGATATACTAGACCATAACCCCAACTTTGACACAACCACCTAATGATGATCCTGGACCTCCCAACACTGCCTCTTCAACCCTTGGCAGATAGATACTAGTACAATTTGTACAATAATGTATTTACAATGACTAAGTACAATGATACCTTTACAATAATTGTATGCAGTGCTGCCCACTTGAAGACTTCATATGATGAGCTTCTTGCTGCTGTTATGCACCTTTGTTGCTTCTCTTGTCATGCTACCCTCTGCTGCACCTTGTTTTTCTTTTCTGTCGTAGAAAGTCTAGTCCTTTGCAACACATGATCTAGCTTTTTCTTGCCTTCTAGGAGCTCGATATTGAATCTGGTGTATCTCTGTTATTTCATATCCTCAATATCTGATTTTCAGTCCTGTAGTAGTCCTCTGAGTCTTCTTTCTAATGCCACAGGTCTGACCCAATTTGGATTCTTCAAGAGAGAGTTATACCCAATTTCTCACACTGCCCTAATTATGGACTGTTTCAGCAGAGCGCAATTGTACGGCATGCCACATGTCATTGTTTCTTCATTTGCTTCTGAAATTGATAGAGAAAAAACCAAATACTGTGCACTATCTGCCAATTTTTATGGAATTCCAATCCGATACTCAGAGAGAGAGTTATGACGATTTTACCAAGGTCACTTCTTTGAGATGAATTTTAGGATCCTGCAAAAACCCTTACTTCAACAGATCATATCTCCAAACATTTTGTGCAACTTGATCTGAAATTTTCACTGTAGCTTCCTCAGGAGTTTGGCTTCACCTCATAAAAATTTCAGCTTCTGAGCCTTCGTAGAAACAAATTTAGAGCGAAAATTCCACGATGACCTGTTTCAAATGGCCAAATCCCATGCATAAGGAGGAAATGAAGATCACAATTTATATGAATGCTTAACTTGAGAGGGGCTTCAACAAATGAACATAGGAGGGATATTAGGAGCATAAAAAATATTAATTATGGCTTTTCAATGACCCATGCCCCAACCCCATGGGGTTTTAGCCCACTAACTGGGGGTACAAACTTCAAACATGAATATCTCTCAAACTGTGAAGAATTACATGGCGTGCCATATATCAACGGAAACATCTCGACAAGTAGAAACCATCAAAAGCATTATTGACCCAGAATATAGTAATTTTTTAGGTCAAATTTTCCATGCAATATTGGGTTAGCCCCTGGTGCTGCTTTGGTTGACATCAATGACAACCACTGATCAACAAGGGATCCTAGCGACACATCAGTTTAACTAGTTCTAACTGATTGATGAGCTAGTGGAAGATCAAAATAATTAAAATAGATTTAATTCACCAGTAGTAATCTACCAAGTAACTAATGATTCACTATTTATAGCTGCATGCATGTCAATTCTGGTGGAGACCCAGTCGAGACAAAGGTTCAAGGCAAGTAAACTATCAGTTGTATTTTTAGCAAACTTCCGAGGTGTAGTTATAAAACCACAGGAAGACTATGATGAATTATGCAATCAAGGAAGGTTGAATTTCCTATTTAATAAGGGTTTATTTGTCTAGGGTTTGCGTGAGCAAGGCAGGCTAAGGGTAGGCTGATAATTTTCTATGTGTTTGTCCAATTTTGCCTAGATTAGTGTGAAGAAATTGGTAGAGTGTATGAGTTTGTGGTGAGCACAAATACATTGTATTGTTTCATGATTCCTTGGTTGATTATACAATAAATACTGAGGGGTTTTGAGCTGTTGCTTTCCCTAGGAAAATCTTGTGTTGTGTGATTGATTTACTTCTTTCTCTTATTTTCATGTGATTCATCGATCGTGATTTATTTTCTGCAAATATTGTAGAAGGATTCAGTACCATTTTTTAGTACATTGTGTTATCACTCATAAAAATTGAAACACTATTTGGCATGGTCATAGAGTTCTCATTTGTCAAAGGTATGGTCATAAAGTTCTTTTGTCACAAGTTGGTATAGGAATATTTTAAATTTTTTCATATTAACCTATCCTAAGGTTCAAATCCACCTCCATTCAAGTCATATCATGTCCCATGAGTCATTATTTGCTGACATATTTCATTTCCCAAGATTTTGAATTCAAAAAGGTCACTTTAGCCAGTATTTCCACTTTTCGTAGCGATTTACACTGTAAAAAGGCAGTTTTCGGTACGAAACTGCTAATAGTTTCGTAGCAAAACTGCTAGGAAATGAACTAACCATGCTACGAAAAAGGGTATTTCTGTCAGTCTTGTCAAATCCGGTGCAAGGTGGCAGTCCATGATTAGAAGTGTTAGGGTGGATGCCATTAGAATCAGTTAGGGTCATTTCCAAGATATGAAGGTCATGGATGAGGTCATTATTACTTTTTTTAGCATGCATGAATCATGATTAAGCCATGAGTTGTCATCGAAACTTTAAAACATTACCCAATTGAATCTTTACCATTCTCTACTTCATCTTTGCATGCTACTGAGTTCTGGAGAGTTGTTTCACCAAGCCAAGATGGTTGCTGGCATTTTCAAAAGTTGTAGGTGTCACTAATCAAGCGAGGTAGAGAAGGTATAAAATCACCATGGCTACAAAGAGGAAGACTAACAAAGGTGGCCATTGCCTCAGATATGAGCCATCAGACATGAATTTTTTAAATGAAGACCCAACTGCCTTAGAAGTTTTCAGAAGAATAGGGTGTTTGCAGTTCTACCAAAGATTGCAAGGGTGCCATGTGTAGGTTTCTAAGGATTTTGCTATCAGTTTCAATGGGACAACTTCAAAGGTGGGAATTTTGAACCTCACAGTAACACCAGAGATCATTGTAGCAGCAACATGAATCCCTAGAGGAGGAGAACAATGGTTCAAAGGATTCAAGTTCACCATGTAGGACTGTAAATAATTTATCAAGCCAGATCATAGTGAAATTAATCTTACAAATGCCATCCCAAGGAGCTACATGAAAGACAACTTCTGAAAGCTGCTGTCAATCATTCATAAGTACTTCACCTGTGAAGGGAGGTATCACAGGGTTTATTCCTACCACCTTAGGCTTCTGATGCATTTTGTGGGTAAGAGGTCTCTTGATTTTCCTTTTTACTTATACAGAACTTTAGCTAAAATGTTTGACAAAGTTCAAGTTAAAAAATAAGGAAATGAAAGCTCACTCTTTCATCATGGTTTGATCAAGTTGCTAGTGTTAGAGGAGTTAAAAATATTAGGTAGATATTGGTCCTATTTTCTATTCATAAGTGGTTTTTAAGTATATGCTATCATTCCTAAACGAACTCCCAAACCTATAGATATCCCATCACCTTCAGTGTCAGAGCAGTTAGAACCAATGAGCATGGAGATAGAGCCTTTGCAGAAGGCTGACACACCCATAGTTACACTTGCAAAAAAAAAGCCAACACTGAGCAAACATGGCAGCAAGAGGGTTACAAGGAGCCAAACAGGCGCTAAGGGTAACTTAGAGGATATTTTGCATGCTATTGATATTGAAGAAACTCCCATAGTCCAAGTTGAAGACATAGATGAGGGAGGAAGGAAGTTTAAGAAAGGAAAAATGGCTAAGAAGTTAGAGTTTATAGGTGAGTATGCAGGATTCATGTTTCAAGTTAGAAAACCAATGAAGACATGCCAGAAAGATCTTGGAAAGAAGCAAAGAAGCCCAAAAGGTCAGTGAAACTACTCAGCCACCACCAAGCATCATAGACCTCTCCTCACCTGCAAAAGAAGAATTAGTCATTAAACAAAGGAAGGGTAAAGAGAAAATCATTGAAAAAATAGATATTGAAGTTCTTAAGGAGCAGTTGAAGTTGGAAAATGATGAAATATCAATCTTGAGGAAAGAGGCAAGGAAGCACAAGGTTCAGAAGGTGCAGTTTGAAAAGAAGAAAGAGATTTGGGAATAACAGGTCATAAGTTTGTCAAAGACCTTGGGCAACATAGAGAAATTGATCAAATGGACTCGACCATTGAGAGGAGAGGTGAAACATATCAGAAAAATGAACCTGCATTTACAATCTAAGAATAGGAGACTGAAGGACCAAGTAAAAGATCTTAAAGAACAATTAGAATTGATTCATGAAGAGCTGGAGAAAAAAGGTTTGAAGATGATTGTGGTTGAGGAGCCCATTTCTCAACTGATCATAAATGAGGAGGATCACCACAGAAGCGTTAAGTTGATATTGAATTTGTTTTAGAGGGTTAATGGCACGCTGAAGGTCAAGTTATTACAACTGGAGGTCACTTTTTGGAGACAATTTTGAAATCTGGAATTTCTGCACTTTTACACAGTTTCGTAGTGTTTCCTAGGCTTAAAGCCAAGAAAACGCTATGAAAAAACCTGTAGCAGCCTTTTTACCTCTAAAGTCACTTTTTTCTATTTTCAAGGAATAATAATGATGGTGGTGATGTGTCATGACTTGATTGTGTAATAGATCTGACAAGAAAATGTATAGAAATGGAAAATATGCCCAAGAAATAACACGATAGAAGATAAAAACTTCAGATCTTCATTAATATCAAAACCCTTAAGGTATGGCAACACCATACATTCACTCCCTAAGGAAGGAGATCACTCCACAAGCCATATGCTTGCCAATACAATAATCCTTGACATCTCTCAATGGAGAGTCTCTAGCCTCTATATAGGTTTCATACATGCAATACCATGGGTAGTTACCATGGGTCTCTCAATACCATACATCCAATACAATGGGCTTACCACTTTATTCCCTAGCTACATGTGGTCCCTTACATAATGTGAGTTAACCACTTTATTGATTAACTATGGCCCCTTTATTCATCATTCTTATATTATTACATCATATTATTCCCTTGGGTACCTCTCTTTGTACCCTATATTATCCCCACTAGATATACTACATTACACCCCCCTTAAACATGTTTCGTCCCCGAAACATGAGAAGAACACAAATAATAAGATCTACTCAAAAGAGTATTCCACTGGTACCATTCACATGCATCTAGCCATCCAAGAGAAAGGTGAACACTCGATCTAGTCGGTGCCTCGCTCGCTTGAGATGGAAGCAGGTTCTGGTGGTTCTTCTGTGTTGATGTGTTGTAAGTGGATTGACGCACCTCTCTATGTGTCATCCAAGGGTTTTTGTCCTTGTTGCTAATTTGTTGCCACTTTGCTGGTTGTTGTCTTGCTGGGTGATGCAGGTGGTGATATGTTGAAGCTTTAACTGATGTAATATCTTTCATTAAATCCTCCATTATTGGTGATGGAGTGGTGTCTGGTTCTTTTGTTCGTACTTGCTTTGATGTTTGTGTTTGGCTGTCTACCATCAAAGGCTCATCATCTGATGTGTCTGTCTCATTATATATTTATGCTTCTGCCTCCCCGGTCTCTGCATGGTTCCTAATGCAAATATCGTGCAATGTAATTTTCTTCTTTTCATACCAGAGTTTCATGAATTTCTTTTGCACATTAAAATTGACAGTACCAACGGATTCCATCCAAGGGTGTCCCAAAACAACGTCCACAACATCCATATCTGAAGAATAAAAATCAGAATGCAACACATACTTATCCATAGACATCTTCAAATCTTTATAAATTTGAACATCTTAATTATCAACTTGTGTGTTTTCAATATGCTTTGCTGGAACTTGCAATTTTTTTGCCAAATTCACATTGATACAATTATGCTTGCAACTAGGAATGATAGACACAATGATGTTCTCTTTCTGAATACTTCCATGAACCCGTAATATGGAAATATTAGTAGAAAATAAGTCTTTATGGCTCTTACTATCCTTCTTTCCCGCTTGAGACCACTTGTCCAAAAGGAATTTTTCAAGTTTTTTCTCGGGAAGTTTCCTCACTGAGCTGTCAAGTGAGGTCCACCATTTATTTGCCTCATATTTCATATGAAGCCCTATGGAGCATATCCAAGCTTTTCTATAGTCAGCCTTGTGATATTGTAAAAAATATTCAATAGTAGGGCCATCATCTTTTCCTGTAAACTTCATCTTGCGAGAACCTCTAAAACAAAGTAAGGGTTTTGAAAAAAAAAATCACTTACTTTGGAAAAAATTTAAAATGGACATTACTTGGTCAATATAACTCAGAATCCTTAATATAACCTGTTTTCTGAAATGGAATAATCATTCTGCATCTATCCATGTGGCTGAAATTCCAATCTAGGTACTATGAAAACACAGATTTACGCTGCAATAGTCCCGCCGTCACAAAATTTCTGAAAAAATGACTAATTTTAAGTTAGTGATAACTCCATCATCCGGACTCCGATTTGACCGATTTTTTTTTTTGAAATCGGGTGATTTTTCAAGAAGCACTCAGATATATAATTTTTTGTCTGAAATTTTTCACCAAAACCTACAAAAAATGTCAGGACATCCGTCGTACACAAATTGCCGTCAGAAACATTTCTGCAACACAACTGAATTTAAATCAGCGATATCACCCTCATCCAGACTCCGGTTCGACTGATTTTTTTTTTGAAATTGAGTATTTTTGCGTAAGGAAGCCAGATCTGATATCTATTTCTGAAATTTTTGTGCCAAAAGTTTCATATCTGCTCTACAAACTCGCCGCCCAAAAATTTCCTGCAAAAAATGAAAAAACAAATCTTCCAAACTCTGCCCAAGAAAGTGCTCTGATACCACTTGTAATAGATATGACAAGAAAATGTATAGAAATGGAAAATATGCCCAAGAAATAACACCATAGAAGATAAAAACTTCATATCTTCATTAATAGCAAAACCCTTAAGGTAGGGCAACACCATACATTCACTCCTTAAGGAAGGAGATCACTCCACAAGCCATATGCTTGCCAATACAATAATCCTTGACATCTCTCAATGGAGATTCTCTAGCCTCTATATAGGTTTCATACATGCAATACCATGGGTAGTTACCATGGGTCTCTCAATACCATACATCCAATACAATGGGCTTACCACTTTATTCCCTAGCTACATGTGGTCCCTTACATAATGTGGGTTAACCACTTTATTGATTAACTATGGCCCCTTTATTCATCATTCTTATATTATTACATCATATTATTCCCTTGGGTACCTCCCTCTGTACCCTATATTATCCCCACTAGGTATACTACAGATTGACACCATGGAACTGAAAAAGAGCAGAGTTTTTGGGTGCAGAAGCTACTTTTTCAACGCTACCAAATCTCGCTACGAAACTGTCTTGTTTTCGTAGCGAGCTATTTTTGAAGGTTTTGGAGCATCTTAATGGTAGTTTTGGACAGCTGGACTCCTCCAACATGTCAAGGGGCCTTAACATCAAGTATTTATGACTCTAAGCAAGTATTATGGAGACAGGTCATCAGCTAAAGCTCTCGTTGAAGATAAGGATTATGCATTCCTAAAAAATAGGGTTTTGTTCCACATGTTTAGGAGGGCTTTTAATATGTAAAGTGGTGATGAACTATTATATAGTTTTTTCGAGCATGTGATACTTATTTTGCAACTGTCATGTAACTGTTTCACAAGATAAGGTAGAGTGATGTAATAAATAGGAGTTTGACTCCCATTAGGAGATGTCTTCTTTAAGGTATAGCTTCCAGTTTCTTGTTAGAAGTCATTTTTTTCAGTTATGTGATGTGTCATAGGAGAATTAGATGAATCTAGCCATTAGGCAGGTCATCCTTGTTGTAAGAATGTCTATTAAAAGGAAAATCATCAAATTAGTGAGGGGTTGGAGATTTTTTACACCAAACTGCTGCTTTATGTATTTGACTTATATCATTAATACATAGTGACTTTCTTCTTGACAGACCTGAGATTCTCATGGGGTTTTTAATGTATTTTTGATCTATATCTTTATGTTTACTTCTATCAGTAGGTTTCATCTCTATTACTCAGAATTCATAAGTTTATGCTCTAACTTCCTTTAGTGATGAAATCACTGTGTTTCCCTATGTTTTATGTGTGATTTTCCTTTGTTAAAGACCCTTATCTGCCTCAGCTTCCATGTCAAGAAGCCTTGCTAGTGAAACTACTGATTGTTGACTCCATAAGCCCAATGGTAGCAAGCGCATTCTTTCAAACCTGCAAACATAAAAAAAAAAGTTACATTTCCAATAGAATTAGTCATCTAGTATCATCATTATTCAATATCATAAAACCCCCTTGAGAGAGCCCTCTCAGACTGAAGAGGCTAAGCTTCAGTCAAAAGCTGGTTTGAAACAATTACATAGAGTTGTCTGATCAACAACTAATCAAGTACAATTTTGTGATAACACATTTCATGATCGGATTGAATCCATTGGTGTAATTTCTACATGATATCAAAGCACCATGAATCAGAATAGTGGAGAAGAAATTGAGTTTGAGTTGAACAATATTCAAATTTTCAGATACTTTCTTTGGAGCTAGAAGTCGATCAAGATTTCTTTCAATGGCTTGAGACTCAAATATGCACTCGAGGGAAGTTTGAATTATATTTCATGGAAGGACAATATGGAGGCAGTGTTGGAGGACAATGGGTTTAAGGAATTCATAGATAATGATATTCCCAAGCCTGTAGCAATATATGCCCAAATTCTTGATGCATGACAGAAGAAGGTAGCAAAGGCGGGGAGGATCTTGTTAGAAGGAGTTCGAGATCATATTATCTTGGGTCTCCATGGAAAGGAAATTCCCTATGATATGTGGAAGTCCTTGACAGATCTATTTCAAAGCAGCAATGACCACAAAAAAATTGCAATCAAGGAAAAGCTCGGGAAAATCAAAATGGAGAAGGGCTACACAATCCAGAAATACTTGACCAAGTTCACTGAATGTCGAGATGAGCTTGGAAGTGTTGGGATTACTGTAACTGATGATGACTTGGTGAGCCTAGCACTTCTAGGCCTTACCCAGAGCTGGCATAGTTACCCTGACTTTGTGAATGGGAGGGATAATTTACCATATTGGGAGTGACTATGGTCATATTTTGTACAAGAATAGTTTCAGTGGAATACCAAGGATGGATCCTCATCCAAGACTGATGATGAGGAAAATTGTGCCTTTTCTGGTAAGGTAAATAAATGGAAAGGGAATAATTCCTATTCCAAATCTGAGACCGAAAAAGAAGGAAAGAAGTGTGACATGTCAAAGGTGAAATTTTTTCACTGTCATGATCATGGACACTATGCCACAAATTGTCCACAAAAGAATAACAACAACAATAAGGTTCCAGGAGCTACAACGGGTGAAGCTTTGGCCTCACATTTTGAGTTGGAATTCTCTCTCATCACATGCATGGTGTCAACTGTGATAGGATCTATGTGGTACTTGGATAGTGGAGCATATTTCCACATGACGGGAAACAAATAACTCTTTAGTATCTTGGAGGAGAAGTATCTTAAGATGCACATCAAGATGGGCGATGACGGGAGGTATAACGCTACCGGGATTGGTACAGTTACTTTCCAGAGATATTCAAACATACCTTTCTTATTGAAATAAGGCATGCATGTACTAGGCTTGAAAAAGAATATATTTTTAGTTCCTACATTGGAGGATATTGGATATGACATGGTTTTCAGTGAAGGAAAGGTGTTCCTTCGTCGCAAAGCCACATCACAGGTAAAGAAGATTGGGGTTCATGTGAAGAACCTCTACAAACTTGATGTAGATGGTTGCGTAGCATTGAGTAGTAAAGAAGGGAAGGTGGTGAGCCGAGATATAGGTGAGTTATGGCACAGGAGATTAGGCCATCTACACCATAGTGCTTTGAGGATCATGCAACAGATTTCTACATGTATTCCAAAGGGTGCTCTTGCGCATATAGACACTTGGAAGGGATGTACCATGGGGAGGTATAATAAAGCCACTTTTCATGAGAAGGAGAACCAGGCAGTAGCAATCCTTGAGAGAGTTCACTCGGAAGTGTGCGTACCATTCTCTACACTTTCCATAGAAAAGCACAGGTATTATGTGATTTTTGTTGATGATTTTTCTAGAAATTGTTGGATCTTCTTTCTGCAGAATAAAAATTAGGTGTTCTCCAAGTTTTGTGAGTTGAAATCACCGGTAGAGAAAGATACAGGGAATAACGCGAAGGCTCTATGGATCGAAAATGGTGGTGAGTATATCTCAAATGAATTCAAGAACTTTTGTGCCAAAGAAGGAATTCAGAGAGAATTGATTGCACCTCATAACCCACAACAGAATGGGGTTGCAGAAAGAAAGAACAGAACAATTGTGGGAGCAGCATAAGATATGTTACATGATCAGGGCCTACCATTTCATATGTGGGAAGAGGCATGCAACACAATGTTATTTGTGTAGAACCGTAGTCCTCATCATATAATTGGCATGACTACACCAGACTCAGGCTGTTTCAGGTAAGAAATCGAATGTTTCATATTTTAAAATTTTTGTCTCATCTATCTATTTCCATGTGACCAAAGATTCCAGGAAGAAGCTATAACCAACAACATAGGTTGGGAAATTTGTGGGGTACATCGATACTCCCCAAAACTATCGAGTGTATTTTCTGGCTAATAGGATGACACTTGTTAGGAGAGACGTTAAATTTGATGAGGAGAAAACCATGTAATTGTCCCTTGAGAGGGAGCTTGAATTGCATGAATACAAGGAACTCTTAGTTCCAAAGGATGAACCTTAGGATGTGGAGTAGCCACAAGCAGAGGATAATGGAGTGGCATAAACCAGTCATGCAGAGCCATCCTCCAGAAATGATAGGAAGCGCACCAGAGAGGCTAACATATTGATGCTATATGCAACAGAGCATGTAGGTGCACCTACATCACAATGCAGGAAGAGAAGGTCCCCAGACAGGTATACTAGATACATGGCTCTTACGAGCGAGTGTATTGTGACAGAAACATCCTCTTTTGAGGAAGCAGTGTAGCAGCCAACATGGGTTGATGCCATGGTTGAGGAGTATGGCTCCATTATCGGAAACAGTGCATGGGAAGTGGAACTTCTTTCTCTTATTTTTTTACATTTCATGATCGTATTGAATCCATTGGTTTAATTTCTACATTCTTAACCTG
The DNA here is from genome assembly GCA_034641835.2 of Pinus albicaulis. NCBI lineage: Eukaryota > Viridiplantae > Streptophyta > Pinopsida > Pinales > Pinaceae > Pinus > Pinus albicaulis. The sequence continues at coordinate 1,424,689,329 of CM076580.1, forward strand.
TGAATATGTCTCAACAGACTCAAACTAATCATCATAGTCATCACTCTCATGAATAAATTGTCTGACTTTTACCTGGGTTGTAAAGTCTTCAGCCACTTTTTTGGTTCAAACTATTTGTTGGGAATGGTAGATAATTTCAAACATTCAATTTGTTTTATTTCAATTCTGATATTTTTGTATTTTTCTAAGGCATATACTCCACAATTAATAGGTAATTATGGCCAAGAAAACATTTTGGATTCCCTTAAGGCTTTGGTTAACCCATTGCCTTTTGTTTGATAAGAAATTTCTCTAGCTAGCATTTTATCTGGTACATACAGTGGGAGAACATGGGGCTTGGAAAGACTTCCATAAAATCTAAAATATGTAAATAGTTATTCTCCAAACCACCTTCCTATGGCCGTGAAGTCATCTCTAGCTTATTTTGATAGTCTTTGGGCCTTTTCTCCAAAAACAACTTGAAATAGGAATAAAATAACACCATGAAAAATTCTATAGAAATGAGACTCATAGTTGGACTCCCATAAGATATTATGGTAAAAATGGATATAAGTAGGGTCCTGTATTGTCCATTTCCATCCCATGGTTGGGAAATATGAAGTGAAACATACTGCATCCATGATATAAGCACTCATAAAAAAGAAGGGAACTATTTTGGAGGTGAATTTTTGGTTCTTTCTATATTTATGGATCTAAGAGGCAATTATCGGAAAGGATTGTACCCCAAACCATAACATATGAATCTGATGTAGCTTCAATAAGAGGAATCCATTCAATCGAAAATTTACTTGTATTAGGGTAACCAAAAAATCTACACATCATAGCAGCGACATAGAAATACAGACCAGCTATAGAAGACACAAATTACATACCCTTATCATCATGCGTGCTTGTTGGGGTTGTGCCTCCATTGCCTTATTAGGTCTGGTGCTAGTTTATTTTCCTTTGTATAATTTTCAATGAAATTATTGTCATATAGCTTATGTGGGTTAGGTATATGATACATTTTCTTTAAATATTCTACCTTCAAAGACCCAATTACCATGTCCCTTGAAGTCGAGAATGTCATATCTCCAATGTTCAAATTGTCGATTATCCATTTCACCATATTTGAATTGGGCAGAATTTTAAGGCGAGAAGAAATTTGGTGGAGGAAGGAATTAGCAACATCACTGAAAGAATATTCAAAGGATTTTGGGGCGTCAACTGTGACTACCCTTTCAATTATTCTAGGTTTTCATCCTCAAATAGTCTGTATATGGATTCCCATGATGAAGAAACAATGTCTTGATTGCATGTTGTATCAGAGAATAGAGGAGGAATCTCTGTTACTTCTAAAGCGAGAGGCATCGGGTGTGTAGGAGCCATGGGTTTCATGTTCTTCTTCTGAGCTTTTGACATCTCGCAAGGGTTCTGCTTCTCTGAACTAGCCTGCATTAGGATAAAAAGAGAATAAACAACAATGTTTTGCAAATGTGGGAGCAATTAACACACAAGTTTGAAATGATGGAAAATATGTTTTAAATGCACAAAATCCACAAAATCAAATAACAGGCTATCAAATCACTTTTAGGGCCCGAGACCATCAATACTATTATGCTTGAGTAATGATCAAAAATGTGATTTCACATGGTTTTCTTAGACAACTCAACACTTAATTAAAACCTCACATCACAAAATTCATTCGGAGCATGATTTAAAAACATGTGATACATTCATTTTTCCAATATGTGATCAAGAATTCAATATTAATTAACTATAAGCCTTTTATCAGTGGTTTAAAAATATCAGAGAATTGGAGGGGCAAGTGCGCAGTGAATTTTGAGATGTGATAACAATATCGAAATCACAAGAGTGGTGGGGTGAGTGTTAGGAAGTATGTGTAGAGGAACTGCGATGTGATATATCACATCAGTTGTTTGAGAGTGGGGATCATAAATGGTATGAAATATTTTTGATTATGCGATAGCGAAGGGTGAAGTGGAGGTAAGGCGGTTCCTACCAATGATTTTATTATATCCGTCGGGTAGGGTTTTTCCTTTGTTAGTGTTATTTTGGTTTAAAATCCTTTGCACATTGTTTAATGTACCCAGCTTATATCACATCATAATATTTGAAAGGAGTGCCTTGTGTGCCACTTATTTCAACTGCGGTATGTGTTATGTGATTTGGATTTTGGGCATATTCGCTTAAGTCCTTCGACCGATAAAATGAAATTCATACTTTCAGATGAAAATATTTTTGTCCTATAGAAGTGTTTTATGATTCTAAGTTACAAATAAAAAAAATTCCCCATTATTTTCTAAGGTAATTATACATAAATAATGGGGGGTTGTTGAATATCACAAAAAGTACATAAATTATAAATACAATTTAGGAATTCTTTGCTCTAGTGCCTAATTGGCTCTCAACCTACTCTCTGATTTTCATATAATGACTATTTCAACATGATTGTGCCACTCGTTGATTAGATTTCATACCCTAGTGTTATTCCATGTTTCTTAATATGATTTGAATTTTAGATCTTTGCATTAAGGGTAACCTTCCATCCACATTTTCGTCCACACATTTGGTTGAATAGTACACCACAGAAATTCATAATTATAACTATTGTAAAACAAATATGAACATGTCATCCTCTCCATGGAAAAGTTTCGCAATGTATAAATAATAGAAAATTCTCAAGGGAGATGTAAACATTCTCCTATGTAACGCAATTAAATTACAGATTTAATGCTTAAAGTCATAAAAATTTGAAGATATGAAAGCTCAATTAAATACCAAAGTTTAGTTAGAAACTGCAATTTTTATATCTGTACAAATTTAACGTGCAAATTTAATACTATTCCACAATTATTTTATTTGTGACTTTGAGGGATAATTTTTGGCCCATCACTGCCAGACCCACATAAGTCAAACTTGAATACTCTTGAAAGAAGTAGCAAGGAATAAGAGCCATGATGACAGTGAAGATGATAGCAATGATGACAGTAGGACATATGGAACTGAGATAAGTAACACTGAACCTCTCTTTGACCTACCAAAGGGGAAATATGCATGTGTTTGCTGCCCTTAAGAGGCAAGGAGCCATGCCTTCTACATCAACCAAGCAGCTTGAAAAAGGTAAGACAAAGGTCATTGATGAAAAAGAAGAAGACAAACATGAGACTGAACAAGAATTTCAACTCATTCATGTTGACAGTGATGATGAAAATGAGGCAAGGATCTCAAACATGATGCTCCAAAGCAAGGATGCTCAGATTAGGGATTTGAAAACCAATCTAGGTAGGGCTAAGAATTTAATCCATTATTTTGAGGTTGAAAACAAGCAGTTGGAGGCACAGAAGGAAATATATGAGATTAGAGCTATCAGAGCTCAGAAAGAGGCTGCAAAATCCAAGACTAAGCTAGATGAGGCCTTTGATATATTTGGGAACACTGATGATGAGTAAAAACATCTTCCTAGGAGGAGGCCAAGGAAAATTGGCTTAAAGAAGGCCTTAGCAAAGGAGAGAGAGTAAGAGGTAGCCTTGGCAGAGCAGCTCACTCCAAGTGAGCGGCTTGTCATGGAGATTAACTATGATTGGGAACCTTGGATTGAGAGGGAAAACATACACTTAGAGGGCCTGTTGGAGAAGACCAAGAGGGACCTTGACCTCCAAAAGAATTTGGCAAGGCACTATGCCTTAAGAAACAAGATTGCAAGGGCCAAGCTCAAAATATCCCTTGCAAATATTCAATCCCTAAAGGAGGCTAAAGACAAATAAAACCTTGACATCCTTTTTGATGCATCCCTACAGGCATCGCAAACATAATTAGCAAGGAAAATTCAAATTTTGGCATCTTTTTGTAAATTTTGGTTTTTGAATGTTTTGAAGGGCCAAATGCGCAGCGCCACTGGTGTTGCGCTCTTTTTTGGGGCACACAATGAAGGAATGGCTTACATTTTCATGTTCATCTTTCCAAGGACATCACTCACCAAACATTTCAGCTCATTTGGAGCGAAACTGGTCCTCCAAAAGTGCCAAAACCACCCAAAAAATCACCTTTCTGCCCTATTTTCAAAGATGGTGATGTACCCTGAGCAGCATTTGGAGATTGAGTTTTTGAGAAGGTAAATTAAGTCCAATTAGAAAAATAAAGGTAGTTTTCAAAATTAGACTGGACAAGATTTCCAATGAGCTATCATGGAGCTCATTTGGACACTTGGAAGGCCTCCAAATCTTGGTTACAAAACAGGCAATTTTTCCCAGTGCTAGTGTTGTGCCCTTGAACCTCACTGTTGTGCCCTTGCAAAAAAATCAACAAAACACACTTGGAGATATTTTGGAAGTTATTGAGGAGCCTCAAAGTCAGTTTTTTTTCAAAGTTGGTTGAGGAGTTATTTTTGCATTTAATGAATTAGGATATTTGTGCCTTGGGCCTTACATGGTCTCATAGGACAAAAATGACATTTATGAGTAATTAATGGTTTCTAAAACCCTATTTAGGGTTTTGGTCCTCCTTTCTAGTTAAATACTGCATTGAGGCCTCATTTTACATGTTGGTTGATTATTGAGAAGAATATCATAGACTTGAAGATAGAGGAGAAATTGGCTTTGGATTTTGTGGATGTCTTAATTTTCATGACAATGGAGCAAGCTCACTTGCAGGATTCATGAACAAAGTTAATGGGGATGTATTTCTTATTTAGCACTCTTCTTCTTATGTTTTCATTTTGTTTCACCTTTCTCATGTATTAGAATAGAAATTTTAGGCTAAGAAATGTTGTTTAGAGGCACCTTAGCTCTGTCTTCTTTCTATTGCTTGTATGTTTTACTCTACTAGGTCCGATTAGAGAATTCTTAAATTCTCTTTAGTCCCACTTATGCTTGTTTATCTTAAGAATGATTTAATGGAGCCAATGTCAAAGTAGTTTATGGTTAGCCCTGCTCTTTGATGTAACTTAAACATTTTTTTTTGAGATCTTTTCTTTGAAGTATTGCTAATTAGGGTTTAGCTAAAGAGGTCTATGGTTTGCCCTACCCTTTTTTTCATCTTAAATGGTTTCTTTGAAGGTATTTGTAGTTTGATTAATGAAATTAGGATTTCCTACTCTTTGATTATTACTATATGTTGTCTTAGATGTTTTCTTTGCCTGAAGGTGAAATCACTAGAAGACGTACAAGTTTTTTGCCTTCTATGGTTCACTGGATTGTTGTCTTAATGTTTACTTGCTAGGGTTTGGTCAAAGAATTCATTGGTATGCCCTATCTTTGGTTATTTATTTATTAATAGTGATCTTAAAGGCCATTCTTGTTAAATTATTTGTTAAAGGATACTTAACTACCCTTTGCACCTACTATGTTCACAATTTAATGTTCACTTCACTAACATAATCTTTTAGATCCATTTGGCTTTGTTAGACTTGCCCTTTGATATACCCTTGTCCTATCGTTTTACTTCTCAAAGACCTTTTGCAGATTCCATAGCCCAATGGTTTAAACCTCTCTCACTCTTTATATTCTGCTTGACAACGTACCCAACCAAACAAACAAACAAACCAACCTTATCCTTACAACTAGCCTAAAATCAAAACCCTAAAATCAATCAAGTTACATCTAATACACATTTATAGAGAGAGCCCTCTCTGAGTCCAGGAAGGCTAGGTCCTAGGACTTCAAAGACTAGTTTGATGTTACCCCTTGTACATTTGGTCTTGCCAATCTGACAAATTACGGGGACCTAACATAATGGCGACCATACTGGGATTCTGAGTCAGTAACATCCTAAGCACTCCTTAAAACCTCAAACAACCCATGTCAATAGTATCCTCTGACTCGCCACCTAACTAATGGCGACCATATTGGGGTTTCTGATTCAGTAACATCCTAAGCACTCCTTAAAACCTCATACAACCCATGTCAATAGTATCCTTTGACTCGCCACCTAAAAAATGGTGATCATATTGGGGATATGAGTAAGTAACAAGCTTAGAAATTCCTTAAAAACTCACAAATCCCCTGTCAAACTTAGACAAATCAAGTGTTAGCCAAGAGTTATATCTGGTTGAATCATCATACTAGCACCATGTTGACCTTACTGGAGAAAACTCAATGAAAAGCTTAAGGTCACACAAAGAACTCAGAAAACCAAAAAACATCCTTAGATTGGTATTCAGCTGTTGATGGCGGACAACAAATACATCCTTAAAACAGTAAGCATCATCCACCTTGTGACTCCACTGGTCTTCAGTAGCCCTATTGACCCCACTATTTCTCACAAAATCCCTTGGGAATGCACTAATCAGTCATAACAGTACCAAGCCCAGTTACATATTGTGTGAACTTAGTATCCTACAGATAGGCTTGTTTTTCAAAAAATTCTCATAAACTTTCAGCCTCTCTGTATTTTGGGTCTGAAATCTGGCTTCACAAAGAATCAGCACCAGATATCACCCTGACCCAAACCCTCTTACCATAGTTGATGATCCAAAAAGAATCTTGTGGAAAACTTCTAGGACTGAAGATTCAACTATTGTTAGACCCATTCACAAAGCAAGCTCTGTCCTTGAAAACCTCACAGCCTTGCAAGATCCCCAATTTGACTTCCACCATAGAAGAAATCTTTTCAGAACTAAGTCTCAAAGTGGGATAGACCAGACAAACCTTGAGCCTAAATATTTGTAGCAGAGTCCTAGTAGAGAAGCCTCACGTTCTGCTCCTCCTGATTTTCAGCTTCTCCAACACTTTGGCTCCTTTCATTCCAAATCTGCCCAATCTCAGCTTGCTGGTCCATGTACATCTACCACTCCCATTCATACACCCACTGTGAAAACCACTCCATTTCATCCTCCACCTCCTCTCACAAACCCCCCTCTTACAAACCCTCCTTGGGTTCCTTTACCTCAAATCATGGTAGCATGGTTTGCCCCATTGGTAATACCACAACCTTTACTACCTATGCCTCAAGACTACCAATCTAAAATCCCTAACTTTATTGGAGTTGACTCTACCACTGCCCAACAACATGTAGACAAGATGAATGATGCATTTGATTACCAAGAAATAGAAGAGGAGACCATTAAAATGATAATTTTTGCCTAAATCTTAGGAGGAGAAGCAAAGAAATGTTTCAAAAACTTAACTCCTAACTTCATTCATGACCTCCCTTCCCTCTATCAAGCATTCAAAAACAAGTGGGAGACTAAGAAAAATCCTCTTCAAATCCTATCAAAGTATGATAACCTTAAGAGGAATGTTGGGGAAAGTGTCCAAGACTACTGCACTAGGTTCAATAGTGTTTACAATGCACTCCCACCTCACATGAATCCACCACAAGGCCTAGCCTTAGTGAAATTTCCGGAAGGATTTGATCCAGACATGTGTTATCAATTAAGAGAAAGAGATCCCCTCACCTTAAAGGGAATTCAAAGAGGAGAAATAAGTGTAGAAGCCAACCTAAATGCTAGAAGGGCTAGATTAAGGGCAGAAAAGAAGGTTACATACAAAGAGGAAACCATAGCCTCCACCTCTAATGCTAAAATTGACAATCTAGTTAGGGTAAAGGAAAGAATGATGGAGAGAATTAATTTGAATGAAAGAGCACCCCCTAGGGAAAACCAAGCAAATCCTACAAACATAAATAGAAACCAAAACTTTAGAAGAGACACTCCCCAAAACAGACAAAGAGACAATGACTAGCAAATTAGACCTCCTTTCCAAGAAAACTATGTAGATGAAAAGGAAAGAGAGGCTAAAGAGCAGGAAGAGAACCATGTAAATATGATAGGTTCTAATAATGAGGGTGGTGTTTTTCTCACAGAAGAAGAACAAGGTCTATTTTCCTCAAACCAAACTAATAGAACATCTGAGGATTCTGAAGAGTACAAGCTAGGATTTGAAAATTGTATCATGGAGGTTCATAGGCATTATGACCTTCAAAGTAAGAAAATCCAATATGCCTCCAAGAAAAACAGACTAGAAAATATTGTTAGGAAAACCCCTGAAAACATCCTTAAAAAGACAAAAGAAATCACCAACATAATGGCTAAGACTCCTAATCAAAACAAAACAACTCAACATAAAGTGTTGGGAAAACACCGAGAGGGGGGGGTGAATCAAAGATTTAGGCCTAACATTTTTTTTCTCTTAAAACCATATGTTACAGTATTGCATCCAATATGGATGCCCAGAAAAGTGACATCTTATTGGTGTGTTTACTTAGAGCATTGCATCGCATAAGCATTAAGCATGAACAGAAATAACAGAACAAACCATCAAACATAAACAACACATATGAACACCGGGATTTTAAGGTGGAAACCCAATTTGGGAGAAAACCACCGCTGCTGTAATCTCAGTCTTCAATATTTATTATAGAGAAAACTTCTTACAATTTTATGTTGGTGCAGACTCATACCAGCACGCAGGCACCCACCTACAGAAGGCTACAACCTTTCCTGGAAGGGAGCTACAACCCTCTGTTCTTGTTTACCAACTACCACTGGAAGGGAGCTACAACCCCCTGTTCTCATTTACCAGCTACCACTGGAAGGGAGCTACAACCCCCTTACTGAAATCTTTGACCCTCAGCATCACTGCAGACCACGCTTCATCCACTTCCACACAACATACCTTGCAGGCGACTAGATTTATTTAATTTCTTCAAAGGTGCATCCTTAATTCAACAATTTGTTACCCATTCCATACAGATATACTTCAGAGTGAAGTATTCATTCACAACCCTTATATGTTCTTCATGATTTCGTCAGTTGATTGAAACAAGAATTAATAATCATATGATTTAAAGATCTTGATCAATCATCATATTCACAGGTGCGGCATAGATACAGATATATCAGAGTTTATTCATATAGATATCTCTAAAAGAGATTCATTTATTATCAACCCTTTCGCACGCACACTATTCTTCATAATTCTCATCACCTTATATAGTTTTCGCCTTTATTAAAACCATGGGTCAAAACCATTCAATTACTAATGGTATTCCTGAACGGTATTTCCTTTAGCACCCTTACGTACCTCTTTGATTTCTTTTTAATTTATTTATCAATTTGAAGAAATTGATAAATAAATATATTTACAATTTTGAACAGAACTTTCGGATTAAAGTTAACCCTTCGCATTTTAACGCTTTCAAATAATATGGTAAACCTTTGACCCCGGGCCCACAAATATAGTCAATAGCATATCAAATACGCGCACGATACCATAAGTAAATTTCGCGCAAGTCCAGCGTCCGATCACCATTAGATCAGCAAGCTTCAATATCAACGACATATATGCATATCGCTTGACCTTTGATGCCAAACGTTAACGTGCGATGGCCTGCCGCACCTGTGTTAATCTTCACGCACCTTCAACAAATGATGACCGTCCAATGACCTCTTCTCAAATCAACGGCGTATATGCATATCGCTCGACCTTCGATGCCAAACGTTAACGTGCGATGGCCTGCCATACCTGTGTTAATCTTCGCGCACCTTCAACAAATGATGACCATCTGATGACCCCTTCCCAGATCAATGGTGCTCAACGATATCGATGGGTGTCCTGGGTCGAACTATAACGTGCAAGGCGCATAGTGAAAAGCGTTTTTGTTTTGTGGGGGTCCACCTTGCCACGTGTCGAAAGTTCTATGGAATCAGAGCCAACCTCTTGAATACTGCTTGCTTGTCAAAAGGGGTGTGATGAAAACCGGAATCCGCTTTCACTGTTTATTCCACACATGATTCTCCTTCGCTTAAGGTTTCGTCCATCTTTTGGAGTTTACGTTAAAGGCTGTGTGGTTAACTAAGATCAATGGTACTGCAGGGGCACAAACAGTCCAATGATTAACCCATATTTCCTCAGCTGACCCGTCCATCTAAGCAAGTACTACGTATCGATTTCCGGCCGTTGTTAATCGCGTAGCACAAGTTCGATGATCTTTCCATATCGAGAGTGCCTCCGCACGTATATTCATTACATTGCCTCTCCGCTTCTTCACCGTCTGCGTTGTTTCCGTCGCCTTAGTTCCTTATCTTCCTTTCTTCCTTTCTCGCTTCTTTCTCTTCTCCGTCGGTCTCTTGCTACTTCGTTGCTGATCAGATGCTCCTTCTTTGCCACTTCCATTGCCATCAATGACAACATTTCCAACAATATCCCCCTTTGGCATTGATGGCAATATTCTTCCTCTGTTTGTCTTATAGAAGCCCTTTGTTTCTTTTCCTCCCCCTTTGACATCAATGGCAAAGAGTTGATCAAGATCCTTTGAACCGACAATAAAATGCTCACCCTGAGATCGTGCTGCATATTCAAACATAATATGACCAATAATGCATCCTTTTCATATCACCAATGCTCCCCCTTAGCCTGTGCATTCAGAGATGCCTAACAACACCTCACAACCAATTTAATCTTCTGTATTTAAGTAGATCTGATTCTCTGCATGGAAGAGACTACTCCCAGTTTTTTTCTGAGATATTCGAATGCTTCCTTGGGTAGAGGTTTAGTAAATATATCAACAACTTATTCTTTGGAGGGAACATACTCCAATTTCACCTTTTATTCAAGCACTTGTTCACGTAAGAAGTGATATTTGATGGGAATCTTCTTGTTCTTGGAATGCATAACAGGATTCTTTGAGATACTGATGGAACTTGTATTGTCACACATAATGGAGATAGGACATGAGCATTTGATTTGAAAGTCTTGTAAGGTTTGCATCATCCAGAGAAGTTGAGTGCAACATGATGTCGCAGCCACATATTCTGCTTCTGCTGTAGATAAGGCAATATAGTTTTGCTTCTTGCTGAACCAAGATACTAACCGAGGCCCCATATAGAATGCACCACCACTACAAGGTTTTCTCCATCATCAACACTTCAAACCCAACTGCACTGCATGCATGAAGAGTAAGATCAACATTCTTTGGATACCATAGTCCAAAGTCTTGAGTTCCCCGTAGATATTTGAATATTCTTTTCATTAAACAAGATGAGACTCTTTTGGATTGGCTTGAATTGTCCAAAATTTCAATGTAAACGGTCGCAATAACGGACTCTTGTCCTGTGCTGAGATATTCTGATACTTCCTATCATAGATCTGTATTCAGGTTGATTCACCGTGGGGGAATCATCATTAGAATTGAGATTACATCCGGTTATCATTGGTGTACTTATAGGTTTTCATTCTTCCATGCCATACTTCTTCAGGATTTTCTTGAGGTATTTTTCTTGTGATAAGAATATGCCATCTGTTGCTTGTTGTACTTGCAAGCCAAGAAATAATGTTAGTTCCCCAAGCAAAGACATTTCAAATTCTTGTTGCATATCAGAAGCAAATTTCTTACTCATAGACTCTTCATTACTTCCAAAAATGATATCATCAACATATACAACCACAATCAATAGTTTGTCATTTTCAGTTATTGTGTATAAGTTTCTGTCAGCAGACCCTTTTGAAAATCCTTGTTGATGAAGATATTTGTCAAGACGATAGTACCATGCCCTTGGAGCTTGTTTGAGACCATATAGAGCCTTTTTAAGTCTACAAACAAGTTTTTCATCATTTCCCATAATGAATCCTTCTGGTTGTTCTATATAAACTTCTTCTTCCAGATCACCATTGAGAAAAGCAGATTTAACATCCATTTGATAAACTTTGAATTGTTGGAAGCTTGAAAAAGCAAGAAACATTCTTATGGATCAAGTCTGGTTACAGGAGCAAAGGTTTCTTCAAAGTCTCTACCTTCTTGTTGAGCATACCCCTTGCAAACAAGTCTAGCTTTATTTCTTATAACATCCCCATTCTCATTTAACTTTTTTTTGAATATCCATTTAGTTCCAATGACATTTTTGTCATGAGGTCTTGGTATTAATTCCCAAGTGTGATTCTTTTCAATTTGATCAAGCTCTTCATTCATGGCTTGAATCCAACATTCATATTTGCTAGCTTGACTAACACTGTGAGGTTCAATAGTGGACAGAAATACCAGATTGCTAGAAGATCCCACAAGAGTCCTTCTTGTTTGTACACCTGATCCCTTTTCTCCCAAAATTTGAGATTCTGGATGATTCTTTTGAACATATCTAGATGGAGCCTTTTCAGACAAATCATCTTTGGGTTCTTCACTGGGTTCACTGTTTGTATCATTACTATTTGATGTAGAAGGATATGTGTCATCATCATCTTCATCTGTTGTTTTATTTTCTTCTTTTGGAGCTGCATGAGACTCATCAATAACAACATCAATACATTCAAAAATCTTCTGAAGTCTTTTATTGTAACATTTATATGCCATACTCCTAGAGGAGTAACCAAGAAATATTCCTTCATCTGCTCTGGGTTCAAACTTGCCAAGTTTTTCATCATTATTCTTGATAAAGCATTTTCTCCCAAAAATTCTAAAATGCTTTATAGTGGGAGGATTACCATACCAGAGTTCATATGGAGTTTTATCACTATTTACACAAACATGTGCTTTGTTGAGAATGTTTACTGCTGTATGTGTTGCTTCTCCCCAAAATGTGTCAGGTGTTCCGGAATCATCAAGCATAGCTCTAGCCATTTGTTGAACTGTTCTGTTCATTCTTTCTGCAACGCCATTCTGTTGTGGAGTGCCAGCTACAGAAAACTGTCTTTTTATGCCATGTTGTTCACAAAATTCAAGGAATTAATTGGATGTATATTCTCCTCCTCGATAAGATCTAAGACACTTGATTTTTAGATCTAATTCATTCTCAACTAGTGCTTTGAAGATCTGAAATTTCTCAAATGCTTCATCTTTATGTTTAAGCAGCCCAATCCAACACATTCTAGAGAAATCATCAATGAATAAGATATAGTATTCTTCACCACGTGGTGACTTTTTCCTCATAGGTCCACATATGTCAGTATGAATGAGTTCAAGAGGCTTACTTGATGATCCTTCCTTGGCATTAAATTGTACTCTGGTTTTCTTACCGAATTGGCAAGATTTGCATATGATATTTTTAGGTAGAGTAATATTGGGAAGATCACGAACAACTTTAATTCTGCTTGATTTGTTGATTTGAGAGAAGCTCAGATGCCCCAACCTTCTATGCCATAGCCAATTTTCTGAAGATTTACTCAAATAACATTTTTCTTTGCAGTTCTTTAATACATACAGGTTGCTTGGAGTTCTTTTTCCTTTTATAATTGTTTTACCTGTATCAAGATCACGTACCACACATTATTTTGAACTAAAGAAAACTTCAGTTCCTTGATCACACATTTGACTTACACTTAACAAGTTATGCTTTAATCCATCCACATACATGACTTCATTGGCTTTCACCTTTTCTTTTAGAAAAACAGACCCTTTTCCCTTAATGACTGCAGGAGTATCATTTCCAAATGTAACATTCTTTTCTTTTTCTAGAGCACTATATGCAAGAAGTTTGGTTTTATCACCTGTCATGTGTCTTGAGCATCCACTGTCAATGTACCATTGGTTTTCTTCATCTTCTGCAAACAACGCTATGCCACAATTTTCAACCTGTAATTCCTTCTTTTTCCATACTTTGGAGCTTGAAGGAATATGTTCTTTTGGCTGAACTTTGCTCCTGCATTCAGATTCTTCATGGCCAAAGTTATTGCAATAAGCACATTCAACTTCATTTTGAAGAGGAGAAAAGTTGTTATAGGTATTCGTCTTTGTTTCAATATCAATCCTTTTCTTTCTTTCTTCTCTTGTCATGATAGTTTTATATGCTACACATTGAACAGCGTTATGACAAAAATTGTGACATGAGAAACATTTTCCATTGAAGAAGAAATTTCTGCGATCATAAAATCTTCTACATGAATTTACCTGTTGATTGGTGTTTCTTTGAAAGACATTCCTGTTAGTGTTATTTGAATTGAGATGATCATGCTTTACCTGTAAATATTCTTTATTCCCTTGCTGAGTGGCAGCATGTTGTAAACCAGTTGTAACTGCTTTTAGATAATTTGGTGCTGAAGCCTGAGAAGATTCTCCAATATATCCAAGACCTATCTTTATAAGAGGACAACGTTGTACCTTGATAATCTCATCTAAGGTTTCATATCCTTTAGCAAATCTAAGATTCAGAGTCTTTACTTTCTCAAGTTCTTTTCTTAAACTTACTACTTCACACTCTAATTTCTCATTGTGTTTCTCATTTTCTTCAAGCTGATTTTTCAGAGTTTCTATGGTTATTTTACTCTCTTCTAAGAAAATTTTGAGTTTATTGTTTTCAACAAGAAAATCATTGTCTTCTAGAGCATCCACAAAAGTATCCTTTTCTTCTCTAGATTCTTTTTCAAATGCCATGAGAAGTCTAAGATCTTGTTCACATTCTTCCTCACTATCAAATAACCCATCACTGTCGTCATGAGTATAGTAATTGTTTCTAGTGCTAAAACGATTCTTATTCCTTCTTGCTACTTCCTTCCCCTTTTTATGTGTTTCTTTATAAGGACACTTAGCAACATAATGACCAACTCTTCCACAATCAAAACATTTGAAAGGAAGCTTACCTCTAAACCGTCCTATGCCAAGTTGAAGTTTCTTTACAAAGTTTATCTCATCTTCTTCTGAGATATATCCTGATGCTTATGTTTTTTGTACTTCCTTCCCTTTTGTAGAAGTTCTAAAGACTGCTTCTTTGACTTCAGATGGTCCTCCTCTTCTCATTTCATATGTAGTTAGTATGCCATGAAGTTGCACCACAGTAATATTTTGAAGATCCTGCTTTTCTTCAAGAGCAGAAAATTTTGACTCAAATTTTGTCGTTAGTGATCTTAAGACTTTCTCAACCAAAGTAGATTAGGTTATTGTTTCTCCCAGATTTCTCATACGATTTACAATATCATCAAGACGTAAAAAGAAATTGGCAATGCTCTCCTCATTATCCATTTTTAGATTCTCATATTGAATTCTGAGAGTTTGGAGTTTAGCACTTTTTACCTTTGCATCACCTTCGTAATTTAGAATAATTTTGTCCCATATTGTATTTTCTATATTCAGCTGCATGACTTTGACAAATTTTGATTCGGTTAGACTTCCCAATAGAGCATTGACTACCTTTGCAATTGTTTCATAATTCTTTCTTTCCGTCGGATCTGTTGGTACTGCAGCTGAATATTGATATCCTCCTTCAACAATTGCCCATACCTCTGCTCCCAGAGACTGAAGATAGGATCTCATCCTTGTTTTCCAGAAGATTAAATTGTTTCCGTTAAAGAGCGGAGGCCTGATAGATGCTGTTCCATCTTGTTTGCTCATCTTGCTTGATCTTCCTTCTAGCGGCTAAGATTTTTCAGAAGAACCTGGCTCTGATACCAATTGTTGGGAAAAATACTGAGAGGGGGGGTGAATCAGTATTTAGGGTTGAACAATTTTTCTTTTCTTTCTCTTAAAACCATATGTTACAGTACTGCATCCAACATGTATGTCTAGATATCTTATTATGTCTTTACTTAGAGCATTGCATTAGATAAGCATTAAGCATGAACAGAAATAACAGAACAAACCATCAAACATAAACAACACATATGAACACCAGGATTTAAGGTGGAAACCCAATTCGGGAGAAAACCACCGCTGCTGTAATCTCAGTCTTCAATATTTATTATAGAGAAAACTTCTTACAATTTTATGCTAGTGCAGACTCATACCAGCACGCAGGCACCCACCTGCAGAAGGCTACAACCTTCTCTTGTTTACCAGCCTTTCCTGGAAGGGAGCTACAACCCCCTGTTCTCGTTTACCAACTACCACTGGAAGGGAGCTACAACCCCCTGTTCTCGTTTACCAACTACCACTGGAAGGGAGCTACAACCCCCTTACTGAAGGCTTCGACCCTCAGCATCACTGCAGACCACGCTTCATCCACTTCCACACAACATACCTTGCAGGCCACCAGATTTATTTAATTTCTTCAGAGGTGCATCCTTAATTCAGCAATCTGTTACCCATTCCATACAGATATACTTCAGAGTGAAGTATTCATTCACAACCCTTATACGTTCTTCATGATTTCGTCAGTCGATTGAACCAGGAATTAATCATCATCTGATTTAAAGATCTTGATCAATCATCATATTCACAGGTGCGCCATAGATATAGATATATCAGAGTTTATTCATACAGATATCTCTAAAAGAGATTCGTTTATTATCAACGCTTTCACACGCACACCATTCTTCATAATTATCGTCACCTTACATAGTTTTCGCCTTTATTAAAAACATGGGTCAAAACCATTCAATTACTAATGGTATTCATGAACGGTATTTCCTTTAGCACCCTTACGTACCTCTTTGATTTCTTTTTAATTTATTTATCAATTTGAAGAAATTGATAAATAAATATATTTACAATTTTGAACAGAACTTTAGGATTAAAGTTAACCCTTCGCATTTTAACGCATTCAAATAATATGGTAAACCTTTGACCTCGGGCCCACAATTATATTCAATAGCCAATCAAATACGCGCATGGTACCATAGGTAAACTTCACGCAAGTCTAGCGTCTGATCACCATTAGATTAGCAAGCTTCCAGATCAACGGCTTATATGCATATCGCTCGACCTCTGATGCCGAACGTTAACGTGCGAGGGCCCCCCGTACTGTGGTTAGTTTCCGCGCAACTTTATCAAATGACCACCATCCGATGGCTTCCCTTGAGATCAACGGCGCATAGAAATATCGCTGGACATCCTGGGTCGAACGATAACGTGCGATGGCGCACCGTACCTGTGTTAATCTTTGCGCACCTTCAACAGATGATGACCATCCGATGACCCCTTCCCAGATCAACAGCGCTCAAAGATATCGCTGGGCATCCTGGGTCGAACTATAACGCGCGATGACGCATAGTGAAAAGCGGTTTTGTGGGGGTCCACCTCACCACGTGTCGAAAGCTCTATGGAATCGGAGCCAACCTCTTGAATACTGCTTGCCCGTCGAAAGCGGTGCGATGAAAACCAGAATCCGCTTTCACTGTTTATTCCGCACGTGATTCTCCTTCGCTTAAGGTTTCGTCCATCTTTAGGAGTTTACGTTAAAGGCTGTGTGGTTAACTGAGATCAATGGTACTGCGGGGGCACAAACAGTCCGACGATTAACCCATGGGGGTGCCTCCGCAGTTGACCCGTCCATCGGGCGTTGACCACAGATCGACGACTGTTTTTAATTGCGGTAGCACAAGCCCAATGATCTTTTCGTACTGAGGAGTGCCTCCACATCGCATATTCATTACATTGCCTCTGCTTCTCTTCACTGTCTCTGCGTTGTCTGCTGCCTTAGTTCCTTATCTGCCTTGCTTTCTTTCTGCTTCTTTGCTCTTTCTGCTGGTCTCTTTGCTGCTTCGTTGCTGATCAGATGCTCCTTCTTTGCCACTTTCGTTTCCATCAATGACAACATTTCCAACATAATGGTGACCCAAGCTGCCCTAGTACATCAACTAGTGGCCCTAGAAAAACTACTCTAACTGACATTCCTAATAAAAATCAGCAAACCAAAGTAGCTGAAAAGACTATTTGTGATAAAAATGATGTAAATATACCAAGAACACTAGCACCATTCAGTTTTGAGGGTGATATTTCCAAGATCAAAATAGCCATACCCCTCACTAAGTTGGTAACTCAAGATGTTTATATATCCCAAGTTTTGAAAGCTTTGAACATAGGAAATGACACCGACACTCTAAATTTGACTGATGACAAACCAAAGTTGTTGTTTGGACCTGAGGTAGAGGGAAAAAATCAAGAAGGAGTGGTCCCTCCATTCTATGTCAGCTTAAACATTCATGAAAAATCCTACATAATGCCATGTTAGACTTCGATGCTTCACACAATCTCATGCCCAAGGTGGTGATGGAGAGATTAGGCCTCGAAATAGTCAAACCATATAAATACTTGTACTCTTTCGATTCAAGTAGAGTCAAATGTTTGGGTCTAATAAAATATTTGTGTGTCAATCTGGCACAAATACCAGCTAAGAGTCTAGTTATGGACATTGTAGTAGCTTACATTCCCCCAAATTATGGCATGCTTTTATCTAGATCATGGGGAGCCAAACTCCAAGGAAACCTCCAAATGGACATGACCTATGCTACCATTCCAATATTTAACCAAACAAGAAGACTTTACAGGGAGTCTCACATGAAATACATGGTTAGCAACCAAGATAGGCCAAACAACACCCCTCTCTATTATATCCATTCAGACCTTGAATCATTTATCTTGTACAATGAAGATGACATCAATGAACAAGTAAATGAAAAGGAGGGAGAACAAGACCTTCCAGAACAGTCAAACCAAACACAAAATGAAGAACATGACAGCCAAAACTCTAGCAGCCTCAAACAACAACATAATGGCGAATCTGAACTTGAAACACTTTGGAACGTGAGCTTTGATGTCTCTTGTGGAAAAGCTGGTTCAGGAGTAGGTGTTTGGATACACAACACCAATGAAGGCCACTCCTACAAACTAGATTTTCAATGTACAAACAACATTACATAATATGAGGCTCTTCTCCTAGGATTACACTTTCTAAAAAACATAGGAGCTAAGAAGATCTCTGTTCAAGGACATTCCAAGCTAATCATTAGGAAAATCAAAGGAGAATATTCAGCCAAGAATCCTAGGTTAAAAGAATATAGGAATGTTGCCTTAGACCTTCTGAAGACATTTTAGAAATATGAACTTACCTCCATCCCAAGAGCTCAAAACAACCTTGCCAATGAACTAGCCTTTGCTGCCAGCACTTGCCAAGTACCTCATACCAATGAACAATTCATGGTAAAATTCAAAAGCATACCTACAGTACCTAAAAACATATATTATTGGCAAGTGTTTGAAGGTGAAAAACAAATTAATGATTTTTTCAGTCTAAGAATGAATTTAAAATGCCAAAACTAGGCTTGATCATGAACAAGACTACCCTAAGGAAGAACAAACACACAAAACAGAGCTGCCTTATATTCCTAATATAAATCTACTAGAACACTTTCATGGGGAAGAATTTTCTAGGGACCCAGATCAAAAAGACCTTGAGGTATTGCAATGCAGAGATAACTCATTACCAAGAGGTCTTGCACCCTTAGAGATGTTTGACTTCAATGATGTTGCTAGGAAGCCAAAAATGGAATCCACCGAAACTGATGTGGAAGAATGCAACATAGGCAGTGTAGAAGAACCCAAAATGATCAAGTTGTCCAAAACTCTACCACCTCACATAAAACAAAAATATATTGAGCTTATCAAAGAATTTAAATATGTGTTTGCATGGGGTTATGAGGACTTAAATTCCTATGACACAAACATTATTCAACATAAGATTAATCTCAAAGAAAACCAAAAACCATTCAAGCAGAAATTGAGAAGAATAAACCCTGTCCTAGTGCCTCTAGTTGAGAATGAAATAAAGAATATGTATGATGCGAGAATCATAGTCCCACTCAGGTACTCAGAATGGGTTTCTAACCTTGTGTCAGTAAGAAAGAAAACAGGGGAGAGTAGGCTATGCATAGACTTTAGAAACTTAAACAAAGCCTCCCTAAAGGACAACTACCCTTTACCTAATATGGATCAAATACTGCAAAGGGTGGTAGGCTCTAAAATAATATCATTGCTTGATGGTTTCTTAGGTTACAATCAGGTGCTAGTACTTCCAAGTGATCAACACAAATCCTCTTTCACAACACCTTGGGGCACCTTCATGTATGTCAAAATGCCTTTTAGGTTAATGAATGCGGGGGCTACTTTTAAAAGAGCCATGGATATTTCCTTTTCCAAAGACATAGGCTACTTCATTTTGATATACCTCGATGACATCATTGTCTATTCTAAAACCGATGAAGAACACCTAGTTCACCTAAGAAAGGTCTTTGAAAAGTGTAGGAAATATGATCTATCTTTAAATCCTAAGAAAACTCTGTTTTGTCTACAAGAACTAGAACTCTTAGGCCACATCATATCTGAAGAAGGGATTAAGATAGACCCAAAAAGGATTGAGCGTATATTGCAGATCAGCCACCCTAGAAATATTAAAGAGCTAAAATCTTTCATTGGAAAGATTAACTTCCTAAGAAGGTTCATACCAAACCTTGCAGAACTCCTAAGAAACATCACAAACATGTTGAAAAGAGAAATAGGATTCAAGTGGACCATGGAAGCCAAACAATCCTTTGAACTGGTAAAACAAGCACTTACCCAAATAGCAGTTCTAATCAGCCCCGACTTCACCAAGGATTTCTTCATCTTCTCCTTTGCATCATAACACATTATTGTTGTAGTATTGCTTCAAAATAACATGATGGGACAATAACATCCCATAGATTTCTTGAGAAAGGCATTGAGAGATGCACCTCTGAAATATAACATCATGGAAAAACAAGCCCTTTCCTTAGTCAAAGCCTTAAAATATTTCAAAGTTTAGATCTTGCATTCACATGTCATTGCTTTTGTTCCACACACAGTTGTCAAGAACATACTGAATCAAGACCCTGATGGTAAAAGGTGCAAGTGGATTGCTATCATCTTAGAATATGATTTAGAAATCAGACCCACTAAACTGATTAAAGGATAAGGACTTGCCAAACTTATGGCTGAAGCAAACTTTCAAGCATTAGACATAAACATGATACATTCTTTGGATGAACAAGAGGAACTGGAGACTCCACCCATTGAAGAAGAATTTTTGAACTCAATCTGGTATGCTGATAAATTGTATGTGATTTTTAATCTTAATGCTCCTCCTGCTTTTTCCAAAACAAAAGCTAGATTCTTGAAACTAAAGGTTGTAAATTTTTGCATTCTAGATAGAGCTTTGTATTGGAAAAATTCTATTTGTATCTTGCTTAAATTTTTACTTGAAGATGATGCAGATATAATCATGTGTGAGTTTCATGAAGGAGAGTGTGGAGGTAATCTCTACTAGAAAACCACTACCAACAAAATCCTTAGAGCTGGTTACTATTGGCCCACTCTTTTCCCTGACATACACAAGCTAGTTGCAACTTGCCATAAATGCCAAATCTTTGACGGGAAGAGAAAGCTTCTACCTTTACCTTTGCCTCCTATCAGTTTTGAAACTCCTTTTCAACAGTGGGGTTTAGATCTCATTGGATAAATCCACCCTGCCTCATCTTCCCAACACAAATGGATCCTTACTGCAACTAACTATTTCACCAATTGGATAGAAGCCATCCCTTCAAGGAATTCCCCTGACTTAGTCATCATCAAATTCCTTGAAACCAACATCTTGTCCAGATTTGGCTATCCTAAAAATATCATCACCGATAATATTGCTGCATTTAAGTCCAAGAGGATGGTGGACTTTTTCTACAAGTATCACATCACACTAGGGCATTCTACAGCTTACTACCCTCAAGGTAATGGGCTGGTCGAGTCCTCTAACAAAAGTTTGGTGAACATCATCAAGAAGCTGTTGGAAGAGAACGAAAAGTCATGGCATAGAAAATTAGTGCATGCACTATGGGCTGATAGATTAACAAGCAAAAAATCTATTAACATGTCTCCCTATCAACTAGTGTATGGCATGGATGAATTTTTCCCAACATCCTTGGGGGTTCCAGTAATGAAGCTTCTCCAAGAGGTACAATCAGAGGAGAATGACATACAAAGGAGGATGAAACAAACCATTCATTTGTAGCAGTCAAGGGAAGAAGTTTACAAAAGAACACAAACAGTGCAAGAGAGCATCAACAAGATCTTTGACAGAAGGACCAAGGCAAATGATTTCCAGAGTGGAGACAAAGTGCTGAACTGGGATTCAAGAAGAGAGGATAAAGGCAAACATGGCAAGTTTGAAAATTTATGGAAGGGTCCATACATCATCCATTAAATTAGAGGTAACAATGCATTCTTTCTGCAAGAGCTGGATGGAACAAAGTTGTTTGGAGGTCCTGTTAATGGCAGGATGCTCAAGCACTATTTTTGTTGAAATTCCTAGTTTGAAGCTTTCATTCATTATACATAACATTGCTTGATGAAAGGTCGGAAAAACGAAAACACAAAAACAAAGAAAACAAGAAAAATAGGGCAGGAAAAAAGAATAGGTACAGCCCCATACCAAAAAAGGGTATTGTTGAAAGTGTGCAAGCCTAAATGCCACTACCTTTGATAAAAGAAAGTCTTGTTCAGTCATATAGCCTAATCATGATTGAACATGTTTTAAATTTATGCTGATAGGTTAGTGAAAAAGGATTTTCCAAACCATGTAAACTTGGCTTGTCAGTAGATTAGATTAGGAAAGGATGTTGGTTCCCAATGCATAAATCTGAACAAAAGAAAAATGAGATGGATGCATAACAAACACCAAATTATTAGCCCTCAAGTTTCTAGTTTCACTTGTACAAAAATAAATTCTATGTGCAGCTTGTCCAAAATTCCATAGGCCATGACAAATCAGATTTCTTAACCCTAGTTTAGTCATGTTTTTGAATTTCATGTTAGTAGCTTAGAGAATGAAAATCTGTCAAATAGATTAACCTTTATAGATAATTAGAGTAGGTAGAGAATAAAGAGTACATGAGCCTAATTTGAACCCTTGGAAGTGATCAGGGTAAAAGTAGATAGTTTTTATGCTTTCAAAAGAAAAAAATGATGTCAATAGTTTGCTAATCCAAGTGCACCCAAGTGAAGGAAAAAATTTAGGCAAAGTATGATAGGTAGGTATAATTGATGTTGAAGCATTCATGTTTTTTCAGATCTAAGATCACAGCTTCAAAAGAACATCCACAAATGAAGGAAGAAGGATCTTCCAAGTTCAAGTAAAGTACTGATCTTCAAAACTCATAGATCTGAACTCTGAGGTTCTTGACACCTACTGAAAAGGAGCTACCCTCCCCAAGTGGAGCCACTGTTAGTCATCAATATTTTTCACTATTGGTAGATGACTATGGATTGGTTCCAGATTTCTAAAAACAACATTCTTTGAACATTGTGAGTTTAGAAATCTCACTTCCATCATTATCCTTATAGAAAAATTTTCATTATTCTATCAACCTTGCCATTTCATGGTCACCCTGCCACTCCTAAAAAAACTCCTTAATGGCTTGTGCCTCTCATCTCCATCCTTCTTTCCTACCTATGACCTCATTACTCTATCTTTCCCTTGCACATAACTCCACTTTCCATCTAGGGTTTCCTATAGCCTAAATATTTCCCATGTTTCCCAGATTCCTCAAGCATTGATTGCCTCAAAACTATCTTTGTAGGCTCTTTAGATAAATCAAGTACATTGGATTTTGGATATTCAATACAACTCTTTGAAAAATACTTTGTTTTTTCACTTGAAGCCTCCAAGCCTATTTTCAATCAAGATCATGGTCAAGGAATCCTCCCACTAGGTCAATTATGGTTTCACATGTCTAAGGTCATCTATGGTGTTTCAAACACTGTTTTTCTTTTGCTAGAAGCTAGCTCAGATGTAATGAAATGTTGAGACTGCATAAATGAAGCAGTGTGCCAAGAAGGGATCAAATGCATAAATTACCATGGAGGAGGTACACCAAAAAAAACATGAAGAGAATTTTATTAGAGATTATTTATGAGATAGGGAAAAAGGTGAGGTGAACTGGACAGAAATGGATGAACTTGAAAGGGCTATAGAGAACTTAGAAGACAAAACTAATGATTGTCTTAAAGCACTCTATATGCCTATGGTTTTGGAAGAGTGACCAGAAAAGGTGAAATGATGATGTTGAACCTCATGATGACAAAAAAGGAAGGATTGTGAAGGTGTTGTTGTGTGCAATCATCCCAAAGTTTGCCAAGATGAATGTGCCATGCCTCAAAGAGAAAAGGTGTAGAAAATATCAGTAATCCAAGGCAATGTTTCCAGTCACCTGAAACCAGAAGTAGCCAAAGAATGTAAAAATCATGGTTTGAATTCCATAGTACAGGCAAAGGAGAGTTTTGAAGGTGTTACTTTGTGTGTGAAACCCAAAGGGCGAAAATGAACATGTCAACTCTCAAGAAGCAAAAGGAAAAGCCACTCGAATGTTTTTATGTCACCTGCAGAGTAAAAGTGTTAAAAGACATCAATAGGACAAGAGAAGTCAACTTTATGACTTAAGCCAACCTGCAAACAGAAATGTAAATAATATCAGTAAGAAAGGAAAAAATTACTTAAAACATAAGGAAGTGCGTTTTCAAAAGTTTAATCGAAAGTCCCAAGTCTATAAAATCTCATTTGGCATTTCAAATGAATCATTTTTTCATTCAAGACATCAAGAGCAGTCAAGGGGAGAAAAACTTGTGAATTTTCTAAGAGAAATTGGAAAAATTTGCCTGGCGCTGTGTGCCTAGCATTAGGAGTTACACCCTTGGCAAAGTTTCCCCGTGTATTTTACACAGACATTGCATGCCTAGCAGAGTGTTGTGCTCTTTCCTGACACCCACAGCAAGTTTTTCCTTAGGCACTACTCGCCTGGACTGAGCGGTGCGCGCCTGGACTGAGCGTTGCGCACTTGGAGTGAGCGTTGCACCCTCAGCTTAGGCGCTGCACCCTTGGCCAGGAGGGCCTCCTACACCCTGCAAACACTCAGACCATCTCAAAACCCTATTCAAGTCTCCTCCAAGGTCTTCTAAGCACATAAAGAGGTAATTTGATGCCCTAACTTCATCTCCAAGAAATTTGATGGTTTAAATGAATGAAATCAAACCCTAAGAGGAAACCCTAAGACCTAAGCTTGCAAATCATTGTTTTTCATTTCTTCTTCTACCCATAAAGAGTATCAGTCAAGATAGAGGTGTAATAGGGTGTTGTGAAGGTTTTAATTCATATAGTTTGGTCATAACACTCATTCATTCACCCCCTCACTTGCAAGAAAAGTTGACATTCCATTACCCTCATTCACCTCAATTACACATCAACCTTTAGTATTTAAAAATAGAGTTTGACATATCAGCAAAGGGTTATCATTAAGTGGTCATCTTATCCCTAATTCTCACATATTTACGCCCTCACTCATTCATCTCATTCACAAGTAGACTTCCATTCCATTACCCTCCTTCATATCAGTTTCAGATCAAGTGTTAGGGTTTCAAAGGCAAAGTGGTCAAAATGTTAAAAAGAGAGGGCAGTGGTAGTGAAGGAGAAGGCCAAATGCCAAGGAGGCATGAGAACAAAGGTGGAAAGATCAACATATTTGAACCCCTCAACATAATAGAGGTAATGGCATCTCCCCTTACTATTCAGTGTTTCAAGCATGTAGGATGCTTTGACTTTTGTGAGAAGGTTAAGTAGGTGCAAAACCACCCTGAGCTAACTAGGCTCTTCATACTTAACTTTCATGAGAAACAAGTTAACCTTGCAGGGGTAAATTTTGAGCTATCTACAGATGCTATTGCCAATGCCACAGACATACCTAGTGTAGGGGAGAAATGGTTCAAGTAGGCCAATCTTGACATGAGCTACTATGAGCCATATTTAAAACCTAGGTACAAAGACCACAATAAATCCATCTTTCCTTTCTCTCACTTGCTTGATATATATGCACCTATGATGAGAATCATTATGAAATATTTTACATGTGAAGGAAGATTCTCCCGCATTTACTCATATCACATCAGACTCCTCATGCACTTTACTAGTGTGAGGATGCTGCACCTACCCTATTACCTCTACGGAAGCATTGAAAAAATTTCCTATATTGTACAAAAGAGAGACTATCCTCAGCAGATGCAAAGCCTCTTTCCCCACTCCCTTATTAAAATGGTTGTGATGCATCAATTGCAACAAAAGGGTATTCCATGGGAGGTTTTCATTGCTCATGAGGTGTTCACCAATCCACAAGGCCAACGGCAGCAAGATGTCCCTTCTTCTTCTCATCCTCCCATTCCTCCATCCACTCACATTACCTCACCTCATGATGACTCTTCCATCTCACCATCCACTCACAGTCCTTCACATCATGATGACCCTCCTCCTTCATCACCTATTCATCATCCCTCACCATCATCTCATGGCACTAGTGCATCAAAAGAGTAATGAGGCAGAAAAGAGTGATGAAGAAGAAAGAAATGAGAAATCAAGAAATAATGAATCAAGCAATGAAGAAGAAGGGAATGAGGAGGCAGATGTCAGTGAGGCAGATTTCAATGAAGAAGAAAGCAACAAGGAAAAGAGCAATGAAAACAGTAAGGAGGATATCAATGAGGCAGAAAGTAGCAGTGATGAAGGCAGCCATGAGAGTAGTGATGATAAGAGCCATGATGATAGTGAAGATGACAGTAATGATGGCAATAGGACATATGGCACTGAGATAAGTAACATTGAACCTCTTTCTTTGACCTACCAAAGGGGAAATAGGCATGTGTTTGTTGCCCTTAAAAGGCAAGGGGCCATGCCTTCTACATCAACCAAGCAGCTTGACAAAGGTAATGAAAAGGTCATTGATGAAAAAGAAGAAGACAAACATGAGACTAAACAATAATTTCAACTTATTCATGTTGACAGTGATGATGAAAATGAGGCAAGGATCTCAAACATGCTGCTCCAAAGCAAGGATTCTCATATTAGGGATTTGCAAACCAATCTACGTAGGGCTAAGAATGTAATCCATTATTTTGAGGTTGAAAACAAGCAGCTGGAGGCAGAGAAGGAAATCTATGAGATCGGAGCTATCAGATCTCAAAAATAGGCTGCAAAAGCCAAGGCTAAGCTATATGAGGCCTTGGATAGATATGGGAACACTAATGATGAGGAAGAATAGATTCCTATGAGGAGGCCAAGGACAATTGGCTTAAAGAAGGCCTTAGACAAGGAGAGAGAGCAAGAGGCAACCTTGGCAGAGCAGCTCACTCCAAGTGAGTTGCTTGCCATGGATATTGACTATGATCGGGAACCTTGGATAGAGAGGGAAAACATACACTTAGAGGGTCTGTTTGAGAAGACCAATAGGGACCTTGACCTCCAAAACAAGATGGGAAGGCACTATGCCTTAAGAAACAAGATTGCAAGGGCCAAGCTCAAAAGAACCCTTGAAAATATTCAATCCCTAAAGGAGGCTAAAGACAAATAAAACCTTGAAATCCTTGTTGATGAATCCCTACATGTATCCCAAACATAATTAGCAAGGAAAATTCAAATTTTGGCATCTTTTTGTAAATTTTGGTTTTTGAATGTTTTGAAGGACCAAAGGCGCAACACCACTGGCGCTGTGCTCTTTTTTGGGGCACCCAATGGAGGAATGGATTAAATTTTTACGTTCATCTTGCCAAGGATATCACTCATAGAAAATTTCAGCTCAATTGGAGCAAAACTAGTCCCCCAAAAGTGCCAAAAACACCCAAAAAATCACCTTTCTACCCTATTTTCAATGTTGGCGTTGTGCCTTGAGAAGTCTTGGGAGATTAAATTTTTGAGCTAGTAAATGAAGTCTAATCAGAATAATAAAGGAAATTTTGTAAATTAGACTGGACAAGCTTTCCAATGAGCTATCATGGAGCTCATTTGGACACCTGGAAGGCCTCCAAATCTTGGTTACAAAACAGGCAATTTTTCCTAGTGTTTGCGCTGCACCCTTGAACCTCAGTGTTGCGCCCTTGCAAAAAAGTCAACAAAACACACTTGGAGATATTTTGGAAGTAATTGAGGAGCTTCAAAGTCAATTTTTTGCTAAATTTGGTTGAGGAGTTTTTTTCATTTAATGAATTAGGATATTTGTGCCTTGGGCCTTGCATGGTCTCATAGGACAAAAATGACATTTATGAGTAATTAATGGTTTCTAAAACCCTAGTTAGGGTTTTGGTCCTCCTTGCTAGTTAAATACTGCATTGAGGCCTCATTGTACATTTTGGTTGATTATTGAGAAGAATATCATAGACTTGAAGATTGAGGAGAAATTGGCTTTGGATTTTGTGGATGTCTTAATTTTCATGACAATGGAGCAAGCTCACTTGCAGGATTCATGAACAAAGTTAATGGTGATGTCTTTCTTATTTAACACTCATCTTCTTATGTTTTCATTTTGTTTCATCTTTCTCATGCAGTAGAACAGAAAGTTTAGGCTAAGAAATTTTGTTTAGAGGCACCTTAGCTATGTCTGCTTTCTATTGCTTGTATGTTTTCCTCTGCTAGGTCAGATTGGAGAATTCTTGAATGCTCTCTAGTCCCACTTATGATTTTTTATCTTAAGAATGATTTAATGGAGCCAATGTCAAAGTAGTTTATGGTTAGCCCTGCTCTTTGATGTAACTCAAACATTGTTTTTGAGATCTTTTCTTTGAAGTTGTTACACCATTTTTTGGTCATCTAACCTATTATCATTAGATGGACCCAAGTACACCATGTAAGACCAGTTTTACCCTAAGTAAAACTGCTTTCACTATGTTAAAACAGTTAACCCCAAAAGGAAATATTAAACAAACCCATATTTGTTTGATTTTCCTCATGGAATAATTAATTAAACCATAATTTAATTATTATTCCAAGTCATGTTTAACCCAAAATCAAAGAAATTAATTAGATAAACCTTTATTTATCTTATTATTTTCTAGGAATAATCATTTAAACCTTATTTAGATGATATTCCTTGTTAAATACGACCAAATCACCCACAAATAATTAAATAAATCACTATTTATTTAATTATCTTTCAACCACTTCCTTAAATAATTAAATAAATCATTATTTATTTGATTATCTTCTAATCGCTTCCTTAAAAAGATAAATAAATCATTTATTTATTTATTTTTGACAAATTAAGGGATTTGACCCAAGTCAAATACCTTTCCCCTCCAACAAATATAATAAAATATTCCATAAAAAGTGGATCTAGATCTGGTTAACCCATGCACCAAGATCTAGAATGACCCAATATTTTGTTATAAATAGGAGGGTTTTTCCTACCATTCTTCACCTTTTGTTGCCTATTAGATCACTTTGGATCTATACACTTGGTCACATATCTCCATCATTTGCTCCCATTGAGCTCTACTCTTTGCATTGGGTTTTCTACATCAACTAGAGAGAGAAATCTTAGATCTGAAGTGCTGAGGACTTCCAAGAACCCATCCCACTGAGGGGAATTGGATACTCCTTCTGGTTTTCCTCCCGGTGCCCCATTAATACAAAAATTCTTTCAAAAAATCGTTCTTGTCTTGTCTATTGGTACATGGAGCAAACCCTTATTTTTATTGCTTAATGTCTTTTCATATATAGATCTGGTTGTTTGCAGCTCTTTTCTTGTTCTACTAACCGCAGATCTGAAGATATTGGCAGCCACTTTTGTTGTTAGGGATATTAGTTATGCATAGCTAAAGTTGTCCTTTTTCGTACACTTCGTCAAAGGATTCATACTAACAAATGGCGACTCCACACGGGTTTTAAATTACGACCGCTGTCGTTTTTCATATTCCTGCATATCCAGCTACTTCAGACCCTAGGGTTTCTTTTCAGCTGTTTATTTTTCCTATTATCATGTTTTTTTTCTCACATAAAACCCTAAAACATCAAAATTTCTAACTTCCGTGTGTTTCTGGCCCTATTGCGCAGGTAAGCGACACCAGCCGCAACTGAGACGGCAACTTTTCTGAAAATCTGCCGCCGAGACAACCGAAATGGGGGGTCGCACTTTTTGGCCCTAAACCTGCGACCTGGACCTCCAAGTCACACTTTTCAGCCTGTTTCCTGCGACCTGCACTGAAATCAGGTCAGAAACTGCGACCTGCCATTTTTTCAGCAATTTTTCTGCAATTTTTCTGGGTTTTGCTGCAGCTTCTGCCAGGGTCTTCCAGCCTCTGTCTCAGCCCGCTTTGACCAAGTTCTGATCTGTTTTTACTCATCTAAGTGGGAACCTAGCCCCCTAGGGCTTTAGTACCCTCCACTTTTTGTGGAAGAGTTTTAAGTTGTTTCAGCCGTCTGTTTTTCAGAGCTTCAGCCTCCTTTTTTCCAGATCTGTTACCTCCCTTTCAGATCCATTGAAATCAACCTTTCTTCCTTTCAAATCACCTCTTGTCGTTTTGTTTGGACCTACTTTCTGGGCCTCCTCCTTGCCCCATCCGTTTTTTGCTGATTTCCTTCCTTTTTCTAGCCACCTTGCCTCTGTCTCTTGGCTGTGATCTGCACCTCTTTTCAGCAGCTCTATCCTCTAGATCCCTGTCCCTTTTGACCCTAGATCTATTGGCCTCTTTTTACGTGTGTTTTGAATAGATTTTTGCCCTCTTTTAGAGTAGTTTTGAGAGATCCACCTTTTTGGGTTCAATTTATGCATGGTTAGCTGTTAAATGTTATGTTATTTCAGCAATCTATATTGTTCTCTGCAGATTTCTTTTCAGTTACGCAGCACACTTTTTCTTGCTCTCAAAACGAAAAGGGTTTAAAAATTAAAATTAACGCACACCACACACCGACCCTAAGTGAAGAAGCGCCTGGTTAACACCGCCTGGCAAAGACTCTAAAATCAATTGTCACTGCACCTTATCTGCCCTTGACATTGCTTGATTCTGTCCCTTTCTTCCCTTGTCGGTTTCCTTCTTCCTGTCATCATTGCGCCCCCAAGGTGCCTTTCCCGGAGACTTCTTGGCCTTCACCCTCAGTTTCCGGTTGATCGACCTGCTCCGCCCCGCCGTCGTCGAGCCAGTCCACCTTCGAGTCCGCACTCCGACTCCTCTCCTGATTCATCGGGTCCTCCTTCTCCTCCTGGTTCTCCCCCTGTCACCTTCACCATGTCTGGTCCAGGGCCCAACGCTAGCGGTTCTCCCGGCCCTAATGCCAGCCCTACTACTAGCGGAACCGCCACAGGAACTACCCCGGCCACCCCTGTGCTGTCGTACATTGCAGGCCTCAGCCTCCCCGATTTCCATCAGTTGATCAATGACCCCATTCACCACAATGCTAATTGGCCTGCTATGCCAACCAAGCTCCCCTCTGACATCCCTAAGTTTGAGGGCCTTAATGGAGAAGATCCAACCAATCATGTCCGATCTTTCCATATGTGGTGTTCTTCCAATTCCGTTACCGATGACTCCATCCGTCTTCGTTTGTTCCAACGCACGCTTACCGGCAAAGCTTCTAAGTGGTATGTCGAACAGGCCACCTCTACCCATACCACCTTTGAGACTCTTGCCCAAGCCTTTTTGTCGTATTTCCAGCTCCCTCTCCGATACGATACTGGCACGGAGCTCTTGACTTCCTTCAAGCAATCCTCTTCAACACGCCTTTCCGCCCATGTTCAAGAATGGCGAAGAAGACGGAGCTTATGTCGAGCCCCTCCCTTCGAAGATCGGGTTTACATGGACTGGTTCCTTCGCACCCTCCTAGCTCCCATTGGCAAAGATGTCGCCTCTCACTTTCCTCAAACCGAAGAAGCCGCCCTCCAAATAGCCTTGAAATATGACCTGATCTACGCCCAATCTGGTTATTTTTATACCGTCCTTCCTGACCTCCCCAGGCCCGGTGGCGCTAACGCCCTGGGGGCATCTCATTCCGCCGACGGTATCATTGGAGCTCTCTCCCATCCGTATACCCAACCTCCTGTGGGCTATGGTCTCCCTCAGGGAGGGGCCAGCACCTCCAGCACTCTTCCCCCTCCCGGCAACATGTATCCAGGATACGGCATGCCTCCTCCTTTTGCCCAACCTCCTGCTTACCTCAATGTTTCCCAACCTAACCCTTACCTTTATCAGCAGCCTGGTGCGCCAGCTCCTCCAGCATATGCGCTTCCGTATCCCTTGCCTCCTCCACACCCGCAACAGCACTTACAGCCCCCTGCAGGGCAAGTATTTGCACAGAAGGGCGCGACTAATCCTTCTTCTTCTCAAAGAAGGCGGAGAGGCAATCAAAACCAATATGCCCCTGGTAACCGTGGACCCAATTCTGGCGTAAACCCTAACACTGCCAACCAGCAACAGGGCACTCAGCCCAAGCCGGACAGGCCGCTTTGCACAAGTAAGCCTTGTTCGTGTTGCGGTGTTTACAGTCACTACACCCACGACTGTCCCCTCTTACCCCAGATGCGGCAGATGTGGGAGTCTCAAGCCACATTGCGCGGACAACACGCCTCCCCTCATGCTCCTCCTAATGTGGCCACTACTCAACCAGCTGTGTTTACCGATCCCTTCCCTCAGCAAGGATTCATGGCTACCCAACCGCCTGACAGCCAGGTCGCCACTCCACCTTCTCTTTCTGGTTCCTCCGATTACCAGATCCTTATGATGCACTCCGATCTTTCCCCGACCTTCGACCTTCACCTTCAAACTCGGTCTCGTCAGTACCCCAAGCCTCCTGCTCAGTCTACCCCCGAGCCTCCCTCTTCAGGTTCTACAGAGCCTCTTTCGACATCCAGTGGCCCCTTACACATCCCTCTACCCAAAGTTGAGGTCCATACCAAGATTCCTAAGGGACCATTACGTTGAAATGCTACTTCTGGTCGAGCTGCCCATTCATATAGCATAGTAGATGATTTGGCACAATCTCCTACTGCCATTTCCACACTGGAACTCCTCCAGTCGTGCCCTTCCCAAAAGAAGGCTCTACTATCTGCCGTGGGCGCTGTAGATCCTGCTGATGACCAAATGATTTTTTTCGACGCCACTCAATCGGACCATCCTCCTCTTCCTCCTTCCGTCGCTTTCCAAATCCCAGTCCAGATCCGGAACGCCAACGTGTCCCGATGTATAATTGATGAGGGGGCATCCACCTGCGTAATGTCCGCTTCGGTTTGGAAGCAACTCGGATCCCCTGAGCTGGCCCCTTCCACGATCACCCTTCGAGCGTGGGACGGTCATGCCTCCCAGCCCATTGGCCTGTTTCGTAATTGTCCTATCACCCTCGCCGATAAGACCGTTTGCGTTGACGTCGAAGTCATTGATGCCCCTCTAGACTACAACATTCTATTGGGGCAAAGCTACACCTATGCCATGTCTGCTGTCGCATCCGCGGTTTTCTGCAAGATGTCTTTCCCACATAATGGAAAGATAGTCACCATTGACCAGCTATCTTATCATGAGCCGCCGTCCCAGACCTCCCCTGAGATGACTATCTCTTCTGTAGCCAATAAGCAAACCGTCGATTCCTTGACCAGTGTCTCCCTTGGCGTTTACAAAGATTCCTCCCTCCTTGGAACTTTTCCTCAGCTTCCTCCCCCTCCTGTCACCGATCCTAGCTTATCGAATGTTTGCATGATGCAATCGTCCCAGGCTGCCTGTAAGCGGCCTGCCTCGGCTAGTCAGCAACCTCCCCCTCGCCCTCCGCAACCTGCTCCTAGCCATTCATCTCAGCCAGTCGGACCTCCTCCTTCTGGCCCTCCCCCTACAGCTGGTATCCCCGAACCCCTTTATCCTCCTGGATCGGTTCCTCCTGGCCTTAACCATCTCGAAGCCGTCCCTCCTGGTCATTACCCTGCTGGGCAGATCCCTTTCCTAGCTCCCCCTCCCGGAGTATATTCTGTCCCCGTCATGGCCACCCTCTCTCTCCCTAACTTGACCTTGGGCATACCGGTCTGGTACCTTGATCCACCAGCCGCCACCCCTCCTGGTCACCCCAAACCCTATATGGCTTTGACACCGGTTCAACCGGTCCCCCTAGCTTCCTCTGTTGCCACTGTGCCCCTAGCACCTCCACAGGACCCTTCTCCTGTCGTGACGACTCCTGGGAAGAAAGGCAAAGCCCGCAAGGGGGCACCTAAAGACAAGACCACCACGACTGACCCGGCCCCTTCTCCGCCCGCGAAGCCTTGCACCTTATGTGATGTCACCGGCCATGCCACCCATGCTTGTCCTGAGTTGCCCCGTATTCAGCCCATGGTTAAAGTCGCGTTCCCCGAGTCTACGGTCCCTGAAGCCTCCATTCCTTCTTCGTCCGTAACCAAGAACCCCAAGACTCTCCGCACCAACAAGCCCTGTGCTTTGTGCGGCGTTCATGGCCATTACTCCCACCATTGTCCTCACCTGACGCATTACCGCGCCTCTTTAGAGGTAATCCGAGAGTATGAGGTTGAACAAAATCAATCCGCCTCTCCCATCCTCGCGCAATATGCTTCAGGCCAGCCTAAGGATCCCCCCGCTCCCATCGACATTCCCCCCCCTGATGTTCAGATGACGGAGTCTACTGTAACCATTCTTTACCTATCCTCCTCTGCGAGACACTTGGAGCCTAGCCCATCTGCATCCTCCCCTGATGTGTCCCTCGACCACCCCTTCCCTACCCATACACGAGATCACTCCACCCGTGTCTCTGTTGACCTCTACAGCCCGAGTCCTCACCATATTTCCGATAGCCCTCATATACCACCCTATATGAGTCATGGTCATCTCGCTCCTTGCACTCCCTCCTGCGGTTGCCGCCCGATGACTTCTGTGCACTCACGCTGCCGTCATTGCCTCTCCTCCCCTCATTTGTTGTCTTGTCACACCATTCCGCAGGACCCCCCATCCACACCCTTTATTGGTTACGCCGATGGTGCAAGTCGTTACTCCAGGAATCTAGCCTCGGCAGGTTGGGCCATCTTCACCCCCTTTCATGCCCTTGTTCTTTCTAACGGGGTATGCATTGGTTCTGCCACCAACAATCAGGCTGAATATGATGCAGTGCATGGTCTCTTAGCCGATGCCCTCTTTCATCGCATCCTCCATCTGCACGTTCGTTTGGATTCCCTACTTCTTGTAATGCAACTAAATGGTGTTTATCGTGTGCATAACCCCGTGCTGTTTAGACGCTATTTACGAGTGAAAATATTGATACGTGCATTTGAAACCATAACTTTCAACCATGTACCTCGAGAACAGAATCACTATGTAGATAGTATCGCAAACCATGTTCTAGATTGGAATTTATCACACACATTTCATACAAGACAATAACATTCATAACCATCAAAAAACGATGCATATCCATAATATGTGTCGCAAAAACATGTGTTTAGAGTCCATCTACTCTGATACATACGACATGCCCATAGCATGTTACAAAAAAAAACCTAAAACTGGGGGCACCACCTGCCCCTACATACATCATAGGGGGCACCACATGCCCCACCCCTAATCACTATCTGGAGGATCCCGGGCCAATGGGTCTGCCCCTGCAGCTTGTAGATCGCGCATAGCCTGACCGGCCATCGCCATGCGCCGCATGACACCTCGCCACTCCGAGGGTAGACCAATACATGGCTCTATGAACTGGTCGTCTAAGTCTTGCCACCCGCGCTCTGATACTCCGGTCAACAACCTTTCGTATCTATGGCGAATGTCCTCCAGCAGGGCAGCTGCATCCTCATTCTGCGCCGCTCTTGACCCACTCGGACCTGTAGCTCCAGACGCTGCCGGTCGTCCCATATATCCGGCCGGTTTTACTGGTGCTATATATGCATACCAAAAGTACATGAATCAGTACCGTCAATTACTATTCAAAAAATTTAACATGCCCACACAAGAATAGCAATCTGTCACTTACCATCAGGCCCCCAGACTCGACCAGGTGGAAGTGGCAGGTCCGGATCTCCACAGTAGCTCATCCCACTATAGGGATAGTCGTCTATGTACAATGGCATCTGATCCCAATGGGCAAAAAAATCAGGTTGAAACACTCGCCCGACCACCCCTCCTCCTCCTCTGCATAGTAGCCGTCCCCAACGGCGCATCCTGGGCTCTCTCGGGCCCCCATCTGGAAGCTGTACACGAGGCCTCAAGGTCGGGATCTTCTCAAAGAAGAAGGCGCACAACAAAGTCCCATATGAGCAATCATGGTTCACCTGCCGCCTGTATAGTGACAATTGTCGCTTTAGCGACACCAACATCATTTGGGCCCACCCATAGTAGGTCCCACCCAGCACACTTTCCACTATCATCATCTGCCCCCCAGTGATGTGATGGAACGCCTGGATGCCCAGGATTCGCAGCACAGCTGCGGCCACTGCACGAGTTTCTAGCCTCTCTAGATCCCCGATCGGTATTCGAGTCCCCTTGACTTGGAGACCCGGTCGACAATGACGTTCCACGAACTCCATGATATGCCGCCCCCGCGGCAACATTGGCTGTGTGTTTCCCACCATCCCCAGTGGCGAGAGACCAGTCAGGAAGTACACGTCCTGGACCGTCAGTTCGATCTTGTGCCCCTACACTACAAAGATCTCCTGATCTGGATCCCAGTAACTGATAATCCGGGCCAGTAAAGGTTCCCCTGCTCTCATCAAAGGGTTCTCCAAAAACTTGAGAACCCCAAATCTGGCCAATACACGGTGGACGCCCTGATCCGCCTGGATCTCTATTCGTAGTGTCCCCAGATCTCTCTCTCTCAAGTTGACCCGTAACTCTGCCATACCTGCACAAACACATCATTTTTGTCAGCGTACAGATCGGGAAAACCATAACCAAACACAAAAACCCAACTTCCAGCCATAAAACAGCACCAAAACCCCCTCATCTCCCAGGTCACAGTTTTCTGCCCATTTCTGGGACAGGTCGCACTTTTCTGCCTGAAACCTACATCCCAGGTCGCACTTTTTGGCCCAAAAAGTGCGACCCGGCCGTAGAGATGAAGGAGGGGTTGTTTCTGGATTTCTGGACCCTAAACTGAAAACTTAATCCATCAAAATGCAAGAGAAAGGTTAAGCCTCCTACCTGCAACTGACGGATCTCGATTCCAACGGTCGGTTTGTCCGCTACGTTCGCCGCAAGATTTAGGGCCTTCTCTCCTCTCCACATTCACCACAGCAACAATAGCAAATGAGTGATTTTGGAGGGAAAACTACCTTATTAAAAGAGAAACCCTGTTTCTTCTTTCGACTGCTGCGACCACACCGTAGCCCCGTTTGACGAACCGTCTGCACCGTTGGAAAGCTCTCACCGAGCCCTCAAATGGGTATCCATTGGTTTTTTGTGATCTGATACTTCACCAGGACACATTTTTTCCAAGAAGGGTCACTTCAACTCTCCTTAAAATCGAATTTCCTCACTTACGACACTTGTACTTGGGGCACCATCTTGCCTCCTTACTTGTCTTCGTTCGTGTCAATTTTCGTCATGAGTTCCCATCATGTACTCATGTTTCCACGGTCCCCCATTG
The DNA here is from genome assembly GCA_034641835.2 of Pinus albicaulis. Classification (NCBI taxonomy): domain Eukaryota; kingdom Viridiplantae; phylum Streptophyta; class Pinopsida; order Pinales; family Pinaceae; genus Pinus; species Pinus albicaulis. Next base: position 1,424,726,341 of record CM076580.1, read on the forward strand.
GGGCCTTTACTGTGTGGCAGCACCATCGAGTCGCCCTTGTTTAGAGCATCCAAGTTGAGTCATCATTTCCTCCATGGAGTCTATACCGCGTCCCTTTGTACCCCACTATAGACCTCCATCTTTCATTTCTTGGTCTCTCTCTTGTGTCGCACATTATGACCTTCAGTCCCACTGTCCCCTGTCCCATATGATATTGTGTCAGTCGCTGCCATGTCATTCATGCCCTTTATGCTCTAAAAACGGAAATCGTCCATTCGCTACTCAGTCCTTTCCATTTCACTCTCATCATTAGTGTCAGTCTGTCCGTCGCTCTACTGTTTTCTCTCGTACCTTAGTTGGGGACATCTCACTTCCTCACCTATGGCGGACCTCCTTCTGTCGACATCATCACTTTCATTCCAGAAGCCAGGTCTAGAGGGCGGTGTACCTTGGTTCCAGCTTCCACTCTTGTTCGGTGCCTCGGATCAGGCCAAGGGATCTCTCATTTCCCTTTGACTTGATTGTTTCTCCAGCTCCTTTCATCATGATCGAGATTCGTATACTTGATGGTCCAGTGATCCAGCAGCAGCTCTTGATGATTCCCGGGTGTGTGTGAGATGTCTCAACCCTCATGAGGGGGTGGCCCTGCAGGTAGCCCCCCACATGCCCGAATGACCTCTTCTTTGCAGCCTTCGATGCAGCTCCAGATATTTGATGATGTTGGCCATAGCCACTTGCAGCGCCTCTTTGACTTGCATGTATCAGTCAGATTTTGTGAGCCCTTCCCCATTTACAAGGGGAATTTGGGTTGTATTTGTATCTCATGTACTCAGATATTATTGTACAAGTCCTGGCTGTTATCCCAGGCACAACATGTATGTGGGATTCCTCATTGTATTTTTATCTCGCTCATGATTATGCCAGCTGTACTTTACGGTTCGGTCCCTTGTTTACTGGACACACTATTCTTTTGTACTTTGTCTCGGCGGGCATAGGTATGCCTCCCCCGCCGCCTTCAGCACAGGTACCCTCTCATAAAAAAGAGACTTGTTGCACCTGCGAGTCTCGTCTCCTCAGGGTCTAGTCCTTCAGCACACTATCTACCTCACATTTCTCTCTCTGACATCCCTTTTGTTGTCTAGTGATTGTGTTCTTACAACGTACTTCGGTCATACGATTTGCTCCCGACACTCGCACGCTGGGGGGCAATCTGTTACACCATTTTTTGGTCATCTAACTTATTATCATTAGATGGACCCAAGTACACCATGTAAGACCAGTTTTACCCCAAGTAAAACCGCTTTCACTATGTTAAAACAGAAAACCCCAAAAGGAAATATTAAACAAACCCATATTTGTTTGATTTTCCTCATGGAATAATTAATTAAACCATAATTTAATTATTATTCCCAGTCATGTTTAACCCAAAAACAAAGAAATTAATCAGATAAACCTTTATTTATCTCATTATTTTCTAGGAATAATTATTTAAATCTTATTTAGATAATATTCCTTGTTAAATATGACCAAATCACCCACAAATAATTAAATAAATCATTATTTATTTAATTATCTTTCAACTACTTCCTTAAATAATTAAATAAATCATTATTTATTTGATTATCTTCTAACCGCTTCCTTAAAAAGATAAATAAATCATTTATTTATTTATTTTTGACAAATTAAGGGATTTGACCCAAGTCAAATACCTTTTCCCTCCAACAAATATAATAAAATATTCCATAAAAAGTGGATCTAGATCTCGTTAACCCATGCACCAAGATCTAGAATGACCCAATATTTTGTTATAAATAGGAGGGATTTTCCTACCATTCTTCACCTTTTGTTGCCTATTAGATCACTCTGGATCTATACACTTGGTCACATATCTCCATCATTTGCTCCCATTGAGCTCTACTCTTTGCATTGGGTTTTCTACATCAACTAGAGAGAGAAATCTTAGATCTGAAGTGCTGAGGACTTCCAAGAACCCATCCCACCGAGGGGAATTGGATACTCCTTCTAGTTTTCCTCACAGGTGCCCCATTAATACAAAAACTCTTTCACAAATTGTTCTTGTCTTGTCTATTGGTATATGGAGCAAACCCTTGTTTTTACTGCTTAATGTCTTTCCATGCATAGATCTGGTATTTTGCAGCTCTTTTCTTGTCTAACTAACCACAGATCTGAAGATATTGGCAGCCACTTTTGTTGTTAGGGCTATTAGTTATGCATAGCTAAAGTGGTCCTTTTTCGTACACTTCGTCAAAGGATTCATACTAACAGAAGTATTGATAATTAGGGTTTAGATGAAGAGGTCTATGATTTTCCCTCCCCTTTTGTTCATCTTAAATGGTTTCTTTGAAGATATTTGTAGTTTGATTAAGGAAATTAGGAGTTCCCTACTCTTTGATTATTACTATATGTTGTCTTATATGTTTTCTTTTCCTTAAGGTGAAATCACTAGAAGACTTACAAGTTTCTTGCCTTCTATGGTTCACTGGATTGTTGTCTTAATGTTTACTTGCTAGGGTTTGGTCAAAGAAGTTATTGGTATGCCCTATCTTTGGTTATTTATTTACGCATAGGGATCTTAAAGGCCATTCTTGTTAAAGTATTTGTTAAAGGATTCTTAACTGCCCTTTCCACCTACTATGTTCACAATTTAATGTTCACTTCACTCACATAAGCTTTTATATCCATTTGGCTTTGTTAGACTTGCCATGTGATATACCCTTGTCCTATCATTGTACTTCTTAAAGACCTTTTGCAGACTCCATAGCCCAATGGTTTAAACCTCTCTCGCTCTATCTATTCTTCTTGATAACTTTTGGCTTGAGGGGTCCTGACCCAGGTTCGGTGTGCAAGGCTTGCCAACAAACCCTTATACTACTGGCCCTTTCGACAGTGGCCCGCTTGCGCAGGTCAAAGTCTCACCCGAAGTAGTATGGGTGGGCGCTGGAACCAGGTTTCCGCACCCTGAGAAAGGAAGGGTAAGGCAAGCAGGGTTGCGTTTGGTTCATATTACCTTCTCTCTGCGCAGGGTTAAATATGTATCCAATTGCATCCACGTGCACTAGATCTACAATTATATGCTTTTCATAACATCAACATAACATTACATAACCAGAACAGAACATATCTAGATCCAATTCAATACACAGACTTTCGCAGCATGATATAACCAAAATAGTTCCAATCATTCAATATACAGACCTTCGCAGCACCAAGACAGAAAATGCATAACACAATAATTACCATCAATTCATTCAATAGTACTCACAGATTCAGGTCTAATAATCCCGCGTATTCATTCATTCATCAACCTTTCCTTACAATTCCCTTCCCAACCTGCGCACACAACAGCAGGGTCTGCACACAGCTGGACTAGGATCGAGTCCGCGCACACAGCTAGTAAGACTCCGTTCCACAAAACCCAAACATATCGCTTACACAACAGATCGAATCAATAGCTCATCAAATCCTACCTCTCACAATTTGAAATGCCTCTCTATTTATAACAATGTAGCTTTAACATTCCTATGGTCCGCAACCCATGGTTTTCGGACCCCTAGTTTACCCTTTAACCCATTACAATGTGTTCAGGGCTTTGACCCGCCCCAAAACCCCTGTGCTATACTAAATATAATAAAAAATAACCAAAATCGATCGGTTTCATAGCTTGTTAGGAGACCCCATTCCAATAGTCCCCCAACACAATCTTGTGACTCGTCCCGAGTCACTTTGGTGGTGCGCCTTCAATCTACGCGTGCAAGGTAGCCAAGGTGCATAGAAGTGGTGGAAGCACTTTATTGCTTTGGGCCGCAGCGTGTTGCACAATATTGATCATCGTTAGAGAAGTAGCCCCATCGAGATCCGCACCAACTCGTTCCAACAACCGGTGGAGGCGTGAAATGGCGGACTGCGCATCATGTGCAAGCTGGAGTGTAGCATCAGACCATGGTTTCAAATTTTTACACACAATATTCTTAGAGTGACGAAGGTCCTCAATCCTGTGTATGGCGGCCAGGCGTTGCACGGGGCTGGGGGGAGGTGTGGAGGCCCGAACTCGATCTAGAACATCTTCTTCCTGCTTCAATTCCCATTGGGCATGCTGAAACGTGGGGTGGTGCTGTGCTATCATCCATAGCTTCATAGCCTTTTCAAGCAATTGGGTTCCCTGCGCCAGTTGTTCCTGAATAATGCGTGTTGCGTTAGTGACCACGACAATTCGCTGGGCTCGTTCTTCTGGAGGCATCACATACTGCTTGCGCCTTTCTCAGTCACGGCGGTGCACTTCTTGCATTACTCTAGTATACAGTCTTTGTAACTCTATAGTAGATAGCTGCGCTAAGTCTACTTGAATTTACCCAGTAATCGGTTCAGAAGTGTGAATTATGGCAGTGCGAGGGAGTAAACATACGTTGCTTCTAGAGGGTGAGGTCTGGAAATGGCGAAGATGTCACAACAGGTCCCAGTACCGCAGTGTTCCTGCTGAACTTGGTTTGCAGATAATCCTTCCGAGCGGCAGCCTGCGCGCACTCCTATTACTGCACTCAGCGCCTCCCAGTCCTCTTATCAGTTCCTCCTGTGAGTTGGGATCCATAACAAAAAGACAAGCATTATATAACGTATGAATAAGCATAAAAAACCATAATGTGGATAGCCAATGCCGCTTAATAGGCGAATAAATAGCCCAACCCAATGTTTTCCAGCCATCCGTGCCCCAATCGAAGCTACTTAATGGCGAGGTAGCTCGCATGTGGCGCGTATCCTCGATATGTCAGACCGTGCTTATCATAAATGGTGATATTGATGATCTACCACCCAATTTCTTGTGTTTGTAAGTGTCTTTTTGCATTAACTCGAGATGATCTGACGTTCTTCCTTCGTGTCCAAGGTCATGTCCCTTGAATTCCAGAGTGTGGCGGACGCATTGAGGGAATTTTCATATCTCGACGGAAGGTTGACACAAGGTGATCCTGCAAGTCGATCGGGAGTCTTTTCGGAGCATTTATGTCGTTCGTGGAAGGATCGTTCTTGTGCAAGATGGCTGCGTCATACGTCCGTAGGTGATTTATTTCTCGAGACATTCGCAGATTCTCCTGGATACACATGATTGTAGACAGGTCCGTAATCCTATGTGCATTGAGGTCAGTAGTACTTTGGTAGCTCTGGTTGGGCAAGGGTCAAGTGCACCCTTGAGTTTTGCGCGTCAGCAGGTAACCACAAGGGTCGAACAACCTTGGAGCCCATCTGGCTAAGGGAGTTTCTATAGGCAGAATCACCCTACTCCAATACTTTCTCCGGGTAGGGGAGATAGTTCCCTGTGTAGGTGCTTCATAGCGAGTTAGTGGTAGTGCTTCGTACCTACATTCCGTGGAACCCTTAGGCTGCGCAGGCTTCTAAGTGTCATCTGCGTCCTCTTGGCAAGGCAAGGTTCTTTCTATGGTAGAGATGCAATGGAAGTTTCTGACGGTCTGAAGGCTACGAAGCACTAAAACATCATGCAGCCAGCTCTGCCAATTCTCCAGCTCCTCATCGGAGTCGGAAAAACATTCACTGTCCTTTTCCCAACAGAGCATCCCTTCATCCGTGGGGTTAACCCGATCTTCATCTTGTGCAGTGATCTTATAAATATGATCTAATTCTTCCTTTGTATGGCCAGGCTCGGTATAACGGGTACCTTCCGCGGGATCCAGAGGTACTATGACACGTGTGCCTTCGCTTTCAAACACCATGCTTCGTTTCTTGAGGTTGATAATACCTACCATGTCCATTGCCCATTCCAGCCCAAGAAGCGCAAGGTAGGGGTCTACATCTTCAACTATCTCAATTACTTCAAAGTCAGCTATGACCCTTGCCCCTGCAATGTCAACCATAACTTTTGGTAACCTAACCAAGGGAATGATTTTCTGTTGATTTTCCATGCACAGCTGGATAGTGGACCATTCCAATTTGGGCTTCCCCATTCATTTCCAGGTCTGCTTAGGTAAAACATTGGCATCCGATCCAAGATCTAAGATAACCTGATCCATTTCATAGTCTATGATTTGTGCAATTAGCCGCATTTCTCTCCATGTGCGTTTCTTAGAGCTGTACAGTTTGTGCACGTCCTTGGTCTCATGAATCAAGGTGGGATGAGTTGCACAGGTATTCATTAAGGCCAGGAGGTTTCTTACGTCCTGCGGGTTCCTGAGCAATTTCAAACATGCCTTCAAAAAGGTCCCAATTTCTTCCTCGCTCTGAGACGGCGCAGGGCTTGCTAGTAGTGCCTGTTCTTCGCTGGATACCTCTTTGCTTCCCTTGGTGTCCAGCCCGCTACGTGTTATGACCTTTACACTTGGATCTACTTCTCTTAGCTCAGTTTAACCCTCTATACGTTCTGCGTAGGGGTAGGTTGCTTTTCCTACATTCTGGCTATTAATATTGGGCAGTCTTCTACCTCATGGTCCAACTGTTTGCAGTATTTACACAATGGCCTGGTGGGATTAGGGCATTCTCTAGAAAAGTGCCCTATTTCTCCACAGTTATAACAGATTAGTTGACCTCGTCCTTGGCCTTCGCTTCCTCCCCGGCCTCCTCTGCCTCAGGCCGGTGATCCTCGAAAGTGCGCAGCCAGTCTTAGCGATGCAAGGTCTGATTCCACCCGATATAGGTTCCCGCAATCCATCATCAAGTCATACGTTCGACAATTCTTCTCATCATGTCCTACGAATAGACAGAATCGGCACCATTGTTGTTTTAGTTCTGGGACATACGCACCCAGCTGAGGGCAATGGTTTGTATTGTGTAGGCCTGCTACCCGACAGTCATCACACCATAGTGCAAATCTGCTTGATCCTGGTCGCAACAGGGCAAGTTCCCTACTTACCCCTGGGCGTAGCGGGCTAGGTCCTTCGGCTTGCATATAATCAGTCATTAGAGGGCATTAATCCTTTTTGTGACCAGACACTTGGCAACGTATACACCAGAGATCCGTGCAGATGTAGTTTCCTCACTCTTTTCGTAGGTTCTGTATCTCTATGTGCATAGCCCCGAGTTGTTCCTAGATCTGTTGTACTCCTACTGAGGTATCCTCCCGGGGAGCAGCTTCTAACTTCATAGCGGCTTCTACATCTTTCTCCTGCGATTCAAAGGTCTGCTGATTCATTGGTGTGCGCAGGTGAGGTAACAACATGGCGATGAACCATTCCATATGTTTTCTATCATCATACTCGAACCCTCCTTCCCTAATTTCCTTCTTTAACCGTTGATCCGCCTCCAATACTGATTCAGACGGACCTTGTTTGAAGTCCTTTACGTCTGCTACTAACTGGGAATAAGACTTCAGCTTGCGGAATTGTTGCTCCAGAGCATCCTTAATATCCTGAATGGAGGCAGTTCCATTCTAGGCAACATATCACATATACCAATCCAGAGCTCTGTCTTCGAATGCTAAAGACATCTGCGCCCTTTTTATTGTATCACTTGGTACATTCTGCGTAGTCCAGACAGAGTTCGCAACGAACCAAAATCGATCCATGTCCTCATCTCCTACCCCTTTGAAGGTAGGTAGTTTCAAATGCGCAGCCATATCACTATCCAGGGATGACGTTATAGGCGAATTCTTACCCTTGCGTGCCCTAGGTGGTGATGTAGCCAGCTCCTTTACCGGGCTATAGGTGGCCCTTCCTCCGTCAAGGTTGGTCCGATAATACTTACCACTGCGTTTCGCGCTCCCGTCTGGATCCGAGGTCATTCAGTCGATATGGCTACACAGAATGCTCTTCTCGCACAGCGACTTCTTGATTAGTAATGGTAACGTCCTCAGAAACTTACCTCGGAATCCTTTGAAGAATTGTCGCTCAGCCTCAGAGTATGATACAAACCGATCAATGGCAAACTTTGTCACAAAGCCTCCTAGCACACTATCCACCCAGTGATCCACCGTGCGTGTAATAGTATTATCGGTTCTTTCCAGCTATTCAAGCAGATCTGGAGTCCACTGAGTGACTTGCTCGTCCTTCCAGCACTTCTGGAATTATACCAGCCGGGCCAGCCACTCCTGAAGCTCAATATATAAGGTTACAAATAATATTTCATAGATTTCAGTAAGAGCATACCTATTTTCCCACCTTTTCGTCGTTATCTTTTAACTTCAGTTTTATTTTACTGCAAACTCCTGGATCTGCCTTTCGAACCAATCCTCGATCTCTTTTCTTTCAGGCTTCCAGTATTCTCTTTTCATTACCCGATCCCTTTCTCAGATCTCTTCTCGTCCCTACAAAGGAACCATTTTTTGGCTTCAGGGGTCCTGACCCAAGTTTGGTGTGCAAGGTTTTCCAACAAACCCCTATACTACTGGCCCTTTCGGCAGTGACCCGCTTGCGCAGGTCACAGTCTCACCCGAAGTAGTATGGGTGGGTGCTGGAACTAGGTTTCCGCACCCTGAGAAAGGAAGGGTAAGGCAAGCAGGGTTGCGTTCGGTTCAGATTACCTTGTCTCTACGCAGGGTTAAATATGTATCCAATTTCATCCGCATGCACTAGATCTACAATTATATGCTTTTCATAACATCAACACAACGTTACATAACCAGAACATAACAGATCTAGATCCAATTCAATACACATACTTTCGTAGCATGATATAACCAGAACAGATCCAATCATTCAATATACAAACCTTCACAGCGCCAAGACAGAAAATGCATAACACAGTAATTACCATAAATTCATTCAATAGTACTCACAGATTCAGATCTAATAATCCCACGTATTCATTCATTCATCAACCTTTCCTTACAATTCCCTTCCCAACCTGCGCATACAGTAGCAGGGTCCGCACATGGCTGGACTAGGATCTCCACGCACACATCCAGCAGGAGTCCGTTCCCCAAAACCCAAACAGATCACTTACACAACAGATCGCATCAATAGCTCATCAAATCCTACCTCTTACAACCCGAAATGCATCTCTATTTATAACAATCTAGCTTTAACATTCCTATGGTCCACAACCCATGGTTTTTGGACCCCTAGTTTACCCTTTAACCCATTACAATGCATTCGGGGCTTTGACATGCCCCAAAACCCCTGCGCTATACTAAATATAATAAAAAATAACCAAAATGGACCGGTTTCGTAGCTTGGTAGGAGACCCTGTTCCAACAATAACCTACCCAACCAAACAAACAAAAAAACAAACCTTATCCTTACAACTAGCCTAAAATCAAAACCCTAAAATCAATCAAGTTACATCTAATGCACATTTATAGAGAGAGCTCTCTCCGAGTCTAGGAAGACTAGGTCCTAGGACTCCAAAGACTGGTTTGATGTTACCCCTATACATTTGGTCTTGCCAATCTGAAAAATTAGGGGACCTAACAAAATCTACATGACTGGAGAAGATATGTTTTTCCAAACACGGAATCGCAACTACGACAACCCACCAAACACCAATATGTCAGGGGAAAGTACCAGTGCACCGAATGCACCTTTGACCATTTCAAAATGCTTATAGAACCATTGCCAAAAATGGCAAAGGGACCCAATAGGTGAGAAAAAAAATACTCCAAAGAAGCCCATAATTATAGTATCATGGATGATTTAGCACAATCTCCCACTACTATGTCAGCTTTGGAAGTATTGGAGTCGTGCCCAAAACAGCGGAAAGCCCTCCTTTCCACATTAGAAGCTATTGACCCTGTCGATACACACCTAATGGCTTTTGACTTAGACAAATCCACCCCTTGGCTTCCTTCCATGGTCGCCTTCCAGATACCAGTGTCGATGCATAATATCACTATCCACCGATTTGTCATAGAAGAGGGTGCATCCACATGCATCATGTCCAAAAATGTTTGGCAGAAGTTAAGTTCTCTTGAACTAAAACCCTCAGTCATCACGCTTTGAGCATACGACGGTCGTCCCTCGACCCCGTCGGCCTCTATCAAAACGTCTCAGTCTGCTTAGTCAGAAAGACGATCCACATAGACATTGAAGTCTTGGATGCTCACTTGGACTACAATATACTACTGGGGCAGAGTTATATGTACGCCATGTCTGCCATAGCCTCATCTGTCTTCCGCATCATGATGTTCCCCCACGAGGACCGCATCATTACTATAGACCAACTGATGCACAGCAGGAAGCGACCCCTAACAAACATAGATGTAATTCTACCCTATGTAGATACAGTCTCGGATGGTCTCTCATGGTACCAAGAATATGGCCCTAGCCAATTCAAACAGTCGTCTTTTCCAGGGTCATTCCTTGGAGATCCTCCCATAATCCCTGAGTCATCGCCCGATGTCACAGGGGCTCCAGTGTGCATGATGTCCACATAAAGAACTGAAGCTAGTTAGGAAACAGACACAAGCAGTAACGAAACCAAGGCATCAGCCACGGCAGCCTCCCTAGCCTACGCTGCCTCCCAAACCCCTTTCCTCTACCCCCCAGCTGGCTTCGTCTCCCAGGAGGTTTTGGCATTCCAATTTTGGTACCTTTCCCCCTTCAGGAATAGGAGCCACCCACGTTACTATCATAGGTTTGAATCCCCTTAGTCCCGAGGAGCCCCCACCCATCCAAGAAACAGTTGAAACCACCCCTGTAAAGGAAATTCCCATTACAAAACTGGTGATCACAGCTGGGAAAGCCGAGAAAAGAGGAAAGAAGACAGTTACCCCCGCCATTCAACGAGAATCACCATTCTGCACCATATGCGACGTACTCAATCACCCTACCCATATCTGTCCAAAGTTGGATGAATTAAAACCACTCCTTGGCTCCGAGATAGACATCGCGAAGCCACGTTCTCGTAAAAAGGAACCTAACACCAAAGGTAAAGGAAAATCATTGCATACCAATCATGCATGCGATATCTGCAGCAACTATGGGCATTATACCCACCATTTCCTAGTGATTACGTGATATCAGGATGCCTTACATGCCATCGAGCGATCCTATCAAGAGAATACCTCCACCCAGGCATCCGGAAATGAACCTCATACCATCCTGTACCTACAAGAGTGTAATATTCCTAAATTAGCTTACAGCTAATAGGAATATTAATTTTTCTTTTAAAATCTAGATGGATGAATAAATGGGCAAGGAGGCTCATAAATTGCTTAAGTATGAATAAAAATCCCTCATAGTGTGAAAAGGGATCATGAAATAACCAGATCAAGCATCCACATGTGTGAACAATGTCTAAACTATGTGGACAAGTTCAAGTTTGACCAAGTCAACAGAATTTATTCTCAAAAATTGGATCCTAAATAAAGACAGCTCAATGTGAATGAAAATCAAGCTAGCTAGTCAAAATGAAGACACCTTGAGTGTGAAAGGAGACAAGGCATGAAGACTCAGTCAAGGATAACCCTATAAATATTGATCCAATCAAGCTTGACTAAATCAAACTACGCTGTAAAAGGATGATCCTCACTAATGGAGACAGCGTGATTTTGGTGGAGATGACTTTGCTTCGAAGCAACCTCCTAATCGGGTGGGACACTTGGTGAGGAAGCTCCTCATCTATATAATGAAGGAATGGAAACCTTAAGGGGTTAGATTTGATATTATATTCTGTGTGGTATTTTTATACTTCCTGCATACTTTGGCTATTTAGCTAAGTTTGCTGCACTGCTTAGTGCAAGGGTTTTCCAGGGTGGGGATTCCCTACTCTTTCTTGGAGATCTTTTCTAAGAGATCTAAGAGGAGATTTCTGAGCTGCATTTTCCACTACCTAGTGTTGGGCCAATCACTTACCATCAACAAAAATGCAGTCGCTTCATAAAACTACGTTATTTCTTAAGGTGTGCAGTGGGAGGGGTCAAAACCCCACTTTTATGAGCTAGTTTCCCAAGAGGAGGATCAACCTTTATTTGGGAGAGCTAGAAGAATAATCTACAGCCATTTCTTTGAATTTTCAGCCATTATTATGCAGAGCTTCAGCTATACAGTGTGATTCAGCCACAGATCTGCAGCATCTCTTTCTTGTATATCTTTTCTGTCAAGAAACCTTTGCCGAGTCTTCTTGGATCTGTATAAAAGAGATTAGATCTATGTTTTTATGCCTAATTGAGTAATATAATAAGAAGATATGATTTCTCTCTCTATTTTCTGATTTTTATCTCCATTAGACTGCACAGTCTCTTATGCAGCAATTTCTGTGTATTGCAATCTTGGGGTTTTAACAATTTTAAATTTTTTTGAGCATGGGAGGCCTGTTTAACTAGGCTAAATGCATTTGTTTCTGAAAATATTTTGCATGCATGTCCTATATTACACATAATAAGTTACATAACCGTTATTTTCCACTTTTATAACACTATCTTTAGACAATAACGTTTTTGGGGCCAATATTACTGCTTTTCCCCACTTGGAGACATTGTATGAAGACATAGTTTGCTACTGTGATTGTTATTTGATGACTATGTGTTTCAATACAATACATAAGATGATTTCTTGCTGCTCTCCAACTTTGGAATACCTTAGGGTATTCTTATTGTTGTAGAAAATCCCTATTTTGGGATATTACAGTGGTATCAAAGCTGCAATCTTGGCTCAGCCTGTGAGCTTCAAGAATTATGGAATATTCTCATGGGGAGGAGGAGATCTGCAAGAGAGATCAAAATAAATCCTTTTTTTTGGGAGAAAAGAGGTTCTCAAAACTTCTCTTTCCAAATCTTCAGGGCAAAAGCAAGGGCATCAAAGAAATGAGGAGGGAAAAACATGAAGATCCCTCAACAAGATCTATACAAGAGGAAGATTCTAAGTCCTCATATTATGGATATGAGCACTCAGCCATATCATCAGATCTACCATGTTCTATCAGCAATTTCTTCATGAAGAGAAATAAAGGAGATGTGCCAAAGAGAGATACTCTTGGTGATTATTTGCAGAAGTATGAAGCTCAATCTAAGGAGTTCAAAGATCACTCGAACTTCCAAGGGTTTTTCCAAATTAAGGAGGAAAGGAACACAAGGAGCAAGAAGTAGGGTAAGGGTAGATTCTTTCTATCTACTTTTGATGGATCACCTAAATGTCCAGTTAGGCTTTGGGTGGAGGAGCTAGATAACTTTGTGCAACAACATCAAGTTTCAGAAATTGAAGCCATCAAAGTAGCAGTGCTGCATTTTGAAGGTAAAGCATATGCTTGGTGGTTGTTTGAATCTTTTTCCTTAGGAAATGAAAATACACCTACTTATGAAAATTTTATTGAAATATTAGTAGAAAGGTTTGATGAAACTTCTTGTGTAACATCTTCTATTGAAACTATCAAACCATACCAAACAAATCTTTTGCATGACTTGGAAGGGTCTATGAATCCAACTCCATTTCTGAAAACCATGGAAGAGGGTGTAAGCTTGTTTGATAACTTGCCAAGGGCAAGATCTCCATTTGATGAAGGGCTTTCTTCTCAAGAGGAATGCATGAATATTCCTCCTACAATAGAAGATAGAGATCTAAGGTCTCTTATTGATGATGAGGCAACTTCAACTATTGAAGAGGAGGAAGGGAAGGCAGGATATGATAAGGCAGTCATAACAAGAGCACCTCAAGCACCTCTTGATCGGAGGAAAACTAAAGTGTTCTCTCAACTATGGGCAGCATTTGCATACTTGGCTAAGGAAGGAGCCTTGGGAGAAGCCAGCACAGTGCAGAGAATCTCTCATGAATTCAGAAGAGAGGTAAGAAATTTCCTGATAGGGGCATTGCTATCTCCCACTCAGTTATCTACGCTGAGAAAGGAGGAATCAGAATTCTATGATGGCATGGACATGAGGACACATGGAAACTCCATATCTTTGGGGCAGCCCATGGTATCTTCATTCACAAAAGATATTTCTGAACATGACAAGAGGGTGTTAACACTCTTGCATGCATGGGCCAAATTAAGGAATTATTTGAGGACAAGGAATTTCCGAGGGGAAGTTGATTTCCATCTACTTCAATCTTGTCTTGAGCAAGATCAGCTGCAAAATAGGCAGAAAAAGGAAGATTATAATGCTCCAACATGTGATTTTGACATCAAGCATGTCAAAGAGGAGAGCCATGATATGACAGGGGCTGCATTTCAGACCTCTACAGCGCTGTCATTTTCGGGAAGCCTGGATCCTTATTGGGATTCCCAACTTATGATGGAATACTCCAATGACCTTTTCACATGTGAGGTTCTTTATGGGAAGGTAATGGATGGGAGGTATAAGGTAGTTGAGGGAGTCATTTATTTCCATGATCATATCTATTTTTCTAGAGGCTCCAAGCTCAAGGAGAAACTACTAAATGCAACCTATGAGATCCTGCTTTCCAAACCCACTGGTTTCATTAGAGCATACCATACTATCTTAGATGGATTCATGTGGGAGAGTTTCAAAGAAGAGGTGCACTCTCATATGAAGAAGTGCATGGATTATTTGTTAGATAAGGAGGAACATAGCTCTTGGGAAGAGTTGTCATTCACACCTCCTTACTCATTGAATGTGAGAGGGAACTCATCCATGAGTTACCTCACTAATGAAAAACAAGTGTGTGGAAGTGATTGTATCTATGAATATTATGATGTATTTCCTATATGCTTGCATTTTTCTAACACTCACTTGTAGGGATTTTCTCCAAGAAGGAGCACTAGTTATGATGAGTTTCATGGGCCACTCAAGGCCATGAACTATGTTGATACAAGTCATTCCTTGGAGGATCTTGGAAATTTATTATATTCTTCATGGTGTGATTCTTTTACACCAATTATGATGCACTTTCCCCAAGCATGCAAGGAGGATGGGGCAGCAAAAAAGTGTTGGGGGAGGCACTTGTCATCTTCTATTCTATGGCAGTTAAGGGGAAAATTGCGCTAGTTGCACATGAGAGAACATATTCCTTCTCCTTTATTATATATGGTAGCTAGCATGATTCTAATCATGATTCCATATGTTGGAAATGTTCTTACTTTTGGGGACATGGTTGGAGGAGAGACACATTGGTGGAATGTGTCCATGGGGGGAGGAATTTCCCACTTTGGTTGCACTACATGTTCTAAAGGGAGCATGGGAGACTATATGGCCACTATAGTATATCATTTATTTCCTCATGATGTGGACCATATGATTGGATGGAGAACTTGGGACATCCCTCTCATGAGCTATTGGGAGGAGCTTTATTATGAATTACCAAGCTGGAAGGTAATTCATTTCATTTGGATGATAGCATGGAGGAGGGAGACCTTCATTGATGATAGAATTCCCCCTGATTTCCATCACTTATATCTTGAGAAGGCCACTATGAGAAGAGGGGAGATTTTGCAGCACCCTTGCAGTTGCTTGAGGAAAAGCAACCTTCTGGAGGGGAAGACTATAATATTCCTAAATTAGCTTACAGCTAATAGGAATATTAATTTTTCTTTTAAAATATAGATGGATGAATAAATGGGCAAGGAGGCTCATAAATTGCTCAAGTATGAATAAAAATCCCTCATAGTGTGAAAAGGGATCATGAAATAACCAGATCAAACATCCAATGTGCGAAAAATGTCTAAACTATGTGGACAAGGTCAATTTTGACTAAGTAAAAAGAATTTATTCTCAAAAGGTGGATCCTAAATAAAGACAGCTCAATGTGAATGAAAATCAAGCTAGCTTGTCAAAATGAAGACACCTTGAGTGTGAAAGGAGACAAGGCATGAAGACTCAGTCAAGGATGACCCTATCAAGATTGATCCATTCAAGCTTGACTAAACCAAAATGCACTATAAAAGGATGATCCTCATTAATGGAGACAGTGTGATTTTGGTGGATATGACTTTGCTTGGAAGCAACCTCCTAATGGGGTGGGACCCTTGGTGAGGAAGCTCCTCATATATATAATGAATGAATGGAAACCTTAAGGGGTTAGATTGGAGATTATATTCTATGTGGTCTGTTTAGACTTCCTGCATACTTTGGCTGTTTAGCTAAGTTTTTTGCACTGCTTAGTGCAATGGTTTTCCCGGGTGGGGATTCCCTACTCTTTCTTGGAGATCTTGTCTAAGAGATCTAAGAGGAGATTTATAAGCTGAATTTTCCACAGCCTTTTAGATCTAAGAGATCTAAGAGGAGATTAGCCTTTCTTTTGGAGAGGTAGAAGAAGAATATACAGCCATTTATTTGCATGTTCAGCCATTATTATGAAGAGATTCATCTATATAGCGTGATTCAGCCATAGATCTGCAACAACTATTTCTTGTATATCTTTTCTGTCAAGAAACCTTTGTTGGGTCTTCTTGGATCTGTATAAAAGAGATTAGATCTCTGTTTTTATGCCTCATTGAGTAATCTAATAAGAAGATCTGATTTCTCTCTTTATTTTCTGAGTTTAATCTCCATTATACTGCGCAGTATCTTATGCAGCAATTTCTGTGTATTGCAGTCTTGGGGTTTTAACAATTTTAAGTTGTTTTGAGCATGGGAGGCCTGTTTAACTAGGCTAAATGCATTTTTTTCTGAAATTATTTTGCATGCATGTCCTATATTACACATAATAAGGGAAATAATCATTATTTTCCACTGTTAT
Source organism: Pinus albicaulis (assembly GCA_034641835.2). Lineage (NCBI taxonomy): Eukaryota > Viridiplantae > Streptophyta > Pinopsida > Pinales > Pinaceae > Pinus > Pinus albicaulis. Next base: position 1,424,742,849 of record CM076580.1, read on the forward strand.
ACCGCTATCTTCAGAAAATAACATTTTTGGGGCCAATATTACTGCTTTTCCCCACTTGGAGACATTGTATGAAGACATAGTTTTCTGTTGTGATTGTTATTTTATGACTATGTGTTTCAATACACTACATAATCTGATTTATTGCTGCTCTCCAACTTTGGAATACCTTAGGGTATTCTTATTGTTGTAGAAAATCCCTATTTTGGGATATTAAAAGGAGGAACGAAGGTCACCAGAAAGAGAGCCATTTGTCCCTCCTCCACCCAAGCCACCATACACCAACTAGGGACAGGGGAACTTGGTTGCCTCATCTCTTGAGTTATCATGCGCATTGATTACTCTAGACGGTTTTATCGAATCTTTGACCCAGGGTCACCTAGGCAGCAGTAATCTATATTCGAGGAGTTACCAGGCGCGTCGTCTATTGCAGACGGTTTGATACGGGTCTTTGACCCAATATCACCTAGGCAGCAGTAACACCCATGATACTCAGAGAGTTACCAGGTAGGTAGATTCTGTAGACGGCTTGATCGGGTCTCTGACCCAAGATCTCCTAGGCAGCAGCAACACCCATGGTACTCATGGAGTTACCAGGTAGGTAGATTCTACAGACGGCTTGATCGGTTCTTTGACCCAAGATCACCTAGGTAGTAGTAGTACCATACGCATCGATTCTATAGATGGCTTGATTGGGTATTTTTCCCAAGATCACATAGGAAGAAGTAACGCCATGCACGTCGATTCTACAAACGATTCGATCGGGTCTTTGGCCAAGGACACCTAGGCAACAGTAATCAATAGCCTGGATACTCATACGATTCTACTTAGAACGTATCACAAACTAGCTATCATGAAAGTCGCCCTAGCACTCATATACCAACCAGGGACAAGCGAACCGATATCCCCCATTCCTCGCATAGAACGGACCAATGGCACAACGTAATGCACCAGTCAATCTAGTGCAACCGTTCCTAGGCTCATCAGCAACCATACAACCAGGAGAATTATGACAATCCTCCAAATGCTACAAAAATAAGCCGAGGAATAAACCAAAAGGGAGATCCTGGACAAAGGGAAATAACCGGCAACTCCCCCCCTGATCTCAGTCTGGGGGCAACCCCAACTGAAATCAAAGCTAGGAGCCAACTAACAACTCCCAAGGAAAAACTGGAGCTTAGATTATCTGGTCACCAGACCGAAAGCAACACTGTGATCAACACTCCATAACAAACAGAGGTGATGCCACACATTTGCACTCCTGAAAAAAGAAAAAAAATCAGCGCCGGTAGGTATGCCCTCTCTCATCTTATTTTTTAAAGATCATGACATTCAATAATATCTGATAAATAAGATGATTTCACTTGAGGTAGTTATTTTTGCAGGAAAAACTCGCAAACCATTCATAGCACCATCTACTGAAAACCCCAGAGCAGGTATCATTCTACCCCCAGCATGATAGAGTCCCAGTCAACTCTGCATATCCTGACATCATTTCTCCATCAACAACAAACCACAGGGTCCTCATATCTGACTATGTTTATCATCACCTCACCCTACACATGATAAACATCTACGTTGGTCGGTAGAGCCTCCGCTCCATGGCGCCTATCACCCACAATAGACCATATATCACAACATAAGTGACGCCATGGTCATACCACTTTAGTCCAGGAAGCACCTCATGCCCATCCATTAATCATGAATAAGGTCAATTTTACCATATAAGCTGAAACCCCCTTCCCGGACGACCAGGTTGTAAAAATGGATCAAAAGCGCACCATCGCGCCTCGAATTTGACCCACCATACCTCCACTAGCATAATCCCATCTGTGATACTTTTTCATCCACTTCATCAACCCCGCACATGATACCAACCAATGGGACCCCCAACCTCAGCAAAACATCTTCCTCACACCATCAGTGAGTGAACACTTTCATGTTTATGGGTACCCGTCTCTTTGTTTTGTACAAACCAAACCCCATTATTTTATTCTTTTAGTAAGTGTACAAAGACCGCAAACGGTGCACTTCATCCCTTCACCCTCTCATTTCATCTTTTCTCCCATGGCAACAGTCCCTGAACACCCTTGGTCAAATTATTTCACCCCCACGCACAAACCATCATGAAATTCATAGCCGGTTTACACCCGCCCTGGATGTCCTACCGACTCCAGGGATTTCCCCTTCAGAAATAACTATGATTTCCGCCAAGCTGCTTAAGTATACTATGACCTCGAGCCACTGATTCCGCATCATCATTTTTCAATCACCCCTTTCCAACATGCCTATGTTAAACCCACCACATCTAGGTCCTCGATCCCTCGTATCGGCGACCCCTCGTTCGGTTGAGGCTTCCTTTTTGTCGACTTCAACACCTATATTCCAAAAAGGAAGCGGTACCTTGGATCACCCCTCTCCATACAAAGGGGAATCCTCGGGTGGCACTGTGAGAGACATCATTGTCCATAGATGTCATCGATCCCCCTAACATTTGACTATGATAAAAGTTTTCATGTCAAGATGGTATCATACCTTACAACCATTTCACTTTGATAAAAACCGTCAAAGACCCGTGCCTCCATAAGCATCTCTTTTAATAAATGCTTACACTAGAAGGTCCCAACCAGTACATATGCATACCATGTGCAGCTATATTCCACATCAATTTTACACATATGGGTACCACATTCCACCTATTGTCAAAGAAAAAACGCCCCTAAGGGCGTCAGCAGTCGTCATCAACAACCGCCAATTTCACTACCACATCAGTGATACAGACAGAACATATATCTGTCAATTTTTTTTAACTAGTCACAACATCATGAGCATGGGACATGCCCGCCTCGTTAAAAAAAAATTTATGTATTGTAAATTTTATTTTCTTACAGGGATCCCTTAGGCCATGATCGTTCTTGGAAATGGTGCAGGGTGTTTTCAATTCCAAGGCTTCACGCAGGTCTATCTCTCTCTCTACACACGATACATAAAAGAAACTATAATGTATTTCGGCGATATAGTTCTTCCTAGACGTCACACATTAGGGGGCAACTGTTAACATTGGAAAATCGTACAGCAGAAGATGGCATTAATTAATGTCAGGCCAAAGGATTTACAGGGTTGGAAGACATTATAGAATCTAGAAAGTATTTAAAAATATCTAAGGTCTGAGCAAAATCAAATTTGAGCTAGTCCTAAATGCTATATGCGTGCATAATCCTTCGTGAAGAGCGCCTTTTTGCCCGATATGCGCGCATTCCTTAGAGTGGTGAAATGTCACTATCCGAGACCACACAAAGCAAAGGACAAGTGATGCCTTACTTGTAGCCACCTAAGGACAGCCACCAATGCCTCCTTAGACACTATGTGAGCACACAATGGAATATTTGGAGCACACAAAGGAATCATACCCCTCTCTTGGGTCACCATCCTCCATGTGCCAAGAGAGGGAAGGGAGGATTTGAAATCTCCTATATAAGACCACCATGAGATGAAGAATGGGTGATCACATTGCTAAGCTGGCCAGAATTGCCCAAGAAATACCAGCAGTGTGTGACCCAGAGCTGAAGATAGAGGGGACTCGATTGTTCAATTTTAGTCCAACACAATAGAGAGAGAGGGAGACTACACCGAGGCAAACTTGGGATAAAAACATCCTTGCATTTGGACCTAGAACCATTGTCTAGGGGCCCTTTGGTAAGAGGGTAAAGTTTCACTCTTCTTATTACTAGCGCTCAATAAGAGGGGCCTAGAACCACCATTTGCATTATTTTTGTCATTTGACTCGTTCATAGATTCTGTTTATTTATGTTTAGTTTTATTTTAATTTTTAGTTTACATTTGCATGCTTTTTCCTCTATATAGTATGTTTACCGACTCCAATTCTTTCTGCCTATTACCAATAGCTTAATGGGGTAAACCACACCCCTTAAGATGGTGTGATTTTGTACATATGTGCACCAAACACACTACAAAAACCAATATAGAACCATATTATTGATCATATATGCAGAAAATAAGTATAAAACAATAGGCACAAATCATAGAATGTGATCACACAAGCCTCCAATACATAAACACTCTCAAAAGTGAGATGTTGCTGCTATAAAAAATTCCAGAGAGCTGATATATCTGGAGATGATAAAATGATATAAAAATACTGATATAGGCCCCAATAGATTCTAGACATACAGAACTAGGCTCTAGATTAGCTTCCCAAGGAAACCTAAGAGGGTTTCTGGAAAATGCACACAATGTACCAATGTAAGTTGCGGCCCTAGGGCTGAAGGTATGTTGTAACAACGGAAATGAGAAGATATGGCTGAAGATGATGTAGAAAACTACATATCTTCTCCAATAGATCCTCCAGATGAAATAATGGCTCCTCCACTAAAGAAATCACCTCCCAAAACAATCACTGCAACCACCCCTGCAACTCCTCCCTAAAATAATGCAGATTTGGGTCGAAAATACACTATAGGGGATAAATACACCTTGGCCTAATGCCAAATATATCAATAAAGCCCAAGGGGCTTATTTATAGGCCTTCCAATGGATGGAAACCTTCCTCCACTGCAAAACTAGCTCTGAAGACACCCAAAATGATCCTCCATTGCTGCACCCTGCAACACAGCACAATATTCTGCAGAAATTGCGCTGATGAAGAAAGTTGTAGCTTTGCCTTGAGCCTAAGTGTGGAAATGTAGTGAAATAATCGTCTAAGAGGCCTCTCAAGGAAATATATGGGATTCCCTCTCAGGAAAACCCTGTGCTAAACAGCACTGCAAACTCAACTAAACAGTTAAAGAATGCAAGAAGTCTAAACAGACCATATACAAAATAATAAGCCAACAACATACCCCTTATGGCTGCCATCCTCTTCCTTATATAAGTTATGAGCTTCCTTACCCTTGGCCCCAATAAATTAGGTCACTACCTCCATGCAATAAATCTCCCTCCAAAACTATGTTACTTCTCATTAAATGTCCACTCCTCCATAACAGCGCTATTGATTTGGTCAAAGTTGACCTTTTCAACATGTTTCATCCCCTGTTCCCACTCAAATGTGCTTTATTTAGCTACTTATAAGGTCTCCTTTCACACTTGAAGTGTTTTTATTATTGCTAAGGAGATTTATGGGCCTCCCTACCCACTAATTCACCTTCCTAGTGACAAAATAATCTATAATATTCCATTTAGCTAAAATCTAAATTTTAGGAATATTACATTCCTCCCCTCCAAAATGTTGCCTATCCTCAAGAAACTGTAAGGGTTGAGAAAAATTGTTCCCTCCTCCTCTTGTGGCCTCCTCATCAAATAGTTTCCACCATTGCTTTAGATATTCTCCAACAATTATGTCTCCCAATGGTTCCTCCCAAATGTATAAGTTGGCCTTTGGTGGATAAACCAAATGGCTCTCATCATGAGAAAATGGAAGATCTATATGGAAACCTTCTTGCTATCTAATGGCCTCCTCAAGGTAGGAGTGATGACAAGCATAAGGGATCTCATTCCCAATGAGAGACTCCCATCTCCATGCTATCATCCAAATAAAATGAATCACCTTCCAGCATGGTAATTCATAAAAATGTTCCTCCCAAATGTTCATGAGAGGCATCTTCCAAGTGCTCCAAACAATCATATGGCCCACCTCATAAATAAACAAGTGATTTATTGTAGTGGCCATATCATCTCCCATACTCCCCTTGAAACATGAAGCATAAAAACTATGGGAAATTTCATTCCCAATGGACACATCCAAACAATGTGCCTTCTCTCCAATCATGTTCCCAACAAATATAAGAACATCATCAACATGTGGAATCACAATCAAGGTCATCCTAGCTGCCATTTGTAATAATGGGGAAGGGAAATGGTCCCTCAAGTGCAACCAACACAGTTTTACTCCTAGCTGCCATAGAATATGATATAACAATTGTTCTCTCCACCACTTGTTTGCTACCCCATTCTTCTTGCATGCTTGGAAAAGGTGTATGATTTTTGGTGTCAATGAAGTACACCATGAAGAATACATCATCTCCCCAAAATATCCTAGGGAGTGATCAACATCATCACTGCTCATGGTCCCAAATAGCTCATGAAGCCAATAAGAAAGAGTGCCCCCTCTTGGATCAATTCCCTACACATGAGTGGTAAGAAAATGCAAGTATATAGTAAATATATCATGATTCTTAGAAATACAATCCTTACCATACACTTGGGTCAAACTAGTGAGGTAGCTCATGGATGAGCTCCCTCTCACACCCAGTGAGTAAGGAGGTGGTGATGATAACTCTTCCCAAGAGTTATGTTTCTTCTCACCCTCCAAACAATCTATGCACTTCCTCATATGATAGTGCATCTCCCATCTGAAAACTGGTCATCAAGAATCTTGCATGTAAGGAGATCCTTCGAGTATTCCACCAATAGTTGGGACCTCCAATAAGGATATAAATTCTCTAATGGCATCATTGCTGATATATACTATGTAGCCCCTTCCATGTGGATTCACTCTTCTTTGACATATCCTATGCCAAAGTCAAGCATCGGTATGCTGCTATCACGTTCCTACTTCCCCTCATGTAGCTGCTCATGCTCAAGTGTATGTTGAAGCTTTTGGAGTCTAGTCTTCCATAGGAAGCTATAAACTCTCCAAAATCTCCTAAGTCTGGCCAATGCATGCATGAGTGGCCACCATCCTCTACCAAATGGGGAAGATTCCTTCCTATGTGGAAGTATCTTCTGGTTCTCCAATGCCATGGAGTGGTCTCCTTGCACCATGATGGTGCCATCCTCCATCCTAGAAAAATATTCTCCCAACGCAGAATAGCTGATGAGAGTGGGTAATGATGATATTGGGAGAATGTCTCCCTCCTCCTTGAGCCTACCCAAAACTCTCTACGTTGTGCCAAATCCTCCCAAGGTTCTCACCCCTCCTAGATCAATGAGTGTTGCAACTTGTTGTGATATGTCTCTCATCTCTTGATCTGGTGGCCTCTTGGGTGGAATGCCCCCATGTAATGAGACATCAAAGTCTGAAGTAGACTATAGAGGTGAGTGGAATAATTTGTCCCTCCTTTCACTACGTAAAACATTCTCCTTCTTCTGTATATAAACCCCTTGAAATAAACAAGGGTGCATGCTTCCCATCCTTTGATGTTGATCCACCCTTTCTCTTCCTCCTTTGATCAAGGTTTTACTGCCCATCACTACTCTCACATACTGCTCCTTGGGAACTTTTCGCAAAGATGAAAAATATCCTCTAATTGAAAAAATAGCTTCATGCCCATCCCTATGTGGTGATGGTTATCCTCCTAAAGTGACAGCGCTTTTCTTTTCTCTCTGTTCTTCCTCCTCATCAATATTTGAGAATACCTCATCAATGATGAGAGACCCTAGATCTTGGTCTTCCCTCGAAGGAGGAATCTCCATGTCTTCCTTTTGAGAAGAAGGCTCTTATTGCAATAGGGATCTTGGCCTTGGAAAAGTATCATACAAGTTTCTATCCCCTTCAATATAAATGTTTAGATTTTTCTATCTCAATCAAAGATGTTTCAGATTGTTTTACATCAAATCTCTTCACTAATCTCTTAATGAATCTTTCATAAGTAGCTATATTTGCATGATTAAAGGAAGATGATTCATAAAACCACCAAGTATGAGCCTTACCTTCAAGATGCAGCACTGCTATCCTAAGGGCTTCCTCTTCTAAAACTTGATGTAGATACAAATATGAGTCTAGTTGCTCTATCAAATCCTTGGTTGTGCATTTAGATGACCCATCAAAATTTGGTATAAAAGAATCTACCTCTTCTGCTTCTATTGTGATTTTTGGGCCTTCTATTCTCCTTGATTTGGAAAAACCCTTGGAATTTCAAGTGCTCCTTGAATCTCCAAGATTGAGATTCATACTCCCGAAGATAGTCACTCAAAGTTTCCTCCTTTGGTGTGTATTCTTCCTCCATATTTCTTGTTGTAAATATGGGCATAACACTGCGTTGTGGATCAGATTTTGTGGCTGAATGCTCACACCCCTCATGTAAAAATCTAGGGTTTGCTTCATATTCAAACCCCCTTGGATATTTCCTACACATCTCCCTTCTCATCTTCTTGAAATCTTCATGGATGCTTTGCATAGTTTGAAAAAGAATCTTTAAGAGCTCCTCTTCCTCCCTTCTGTACATCTCCTTTTCTTGTGAGAAGCTTCTCCTTATAGTGACATATTTTCTGAATGCACAGGCTGAGCCAAGATTATGGTTTGATACCATTTTAATATTCCCAAATGGGAAAAGCAGTAATATAGTGCATAAAATGAAAGCAGCAGCAAGTATTTAACACATGAAACCATGAGACCAATATAGAACCATATTATTGATCATATATGCAGCAAATAAGTACAAAACAATCAGGCACAAATCATAAAATATGATCACACAAGCCTCCAATACATAAGCACTCTCAAAAGTGAGATGTTGCTGCTATACAAAATGTCGGAGAGCTGCTACAGTGCAGTCATATTAAGTATAACTACAGCTGGAGATGATAAAATGATATAAAAATACTGATATAGGCCCCAATAGATTCTAAACATATAGATCTGGGCTCTAGATTAGCTTCCCAAGACAACCCAAGAGGGTTTCTGGAAAATGCACGCAATGTGCCAATGTAAGTTGTAGCACTAGGGCTGAAGGTATGTTGCAACAACAAAAATGAGAAGATATGGCTGAAGCTGATGTAGAAAATTACAGATCTTCTCCAATAGATCCTCCGGATGAAAGAATGGCTCCTCCACTAAAGAAATCACCTCCCAAAATAATCACTGCAACCACCCCTGCAACTCCTCCCTAAAATAACGTAGATCCAGGTTGAAATTGCGCTTTAGGGCATTTATACACCTTGGACTAATGCAAAATATATCAATAAATCCCAAGGGGCTTCTTTATAGGCCTTCCAATGGATGGAAACCTTCCTCCACTGTTGCACCCTGCAACACAGCACAATATTCTACAGAAACTGCACTGATGAAGAAAGTTGAAGCTTGGCCTTGAGCCTGAGTGTGGAAATGTAGTGAATTAATCCTCCAAGAGGCCTCTCAAGGAAAGAGATGGGATTCCCGCTCGGGAACACCTTGTGCTAAATAGCACTGCAAACTCAACTAAACAGCTGAAGAATGCAAGAAGTCTAAACAAACCATATACAAAATAATAAGCCAAAAACATATCCCCTATGGCTGCCATCCTCTTCCTTATATAAGTTATGAGCTTCCTTACCCTTGGCCCCAATCAATTAGGTCACTACCTCCATGCAATCAATCTCCCTCCAAAACTACATTATTTCTTATTAAATATTCACTCCTTCATAACAACGTTGTCGATTTGGTCAAAGTTGACCTATTCACATGTTTCATCCCCTGTTCACACTCAAAGGTGCTTTATTTAGCTCCTTAGGAGGTCTCCTTTCACACTTGAAGTGTTTTTATTGTTGCTAAGGATATTTTTGGACCTCCCTACCCACTTATTCACCTTCCTAGTGAAAAAATAATCTATAATATTCCATTTAGCTAAAAGCTAAATTTTAGGAGTATTACAGGGCCAAAGAGCCACCGTTTGGATTATTGCAATTGCTTGACTCTATTCAGAGCTTTTGTTTATACTTTTTAGTTTTAGTTTAGTTTTTAGTTTATATATGCATGTTATTTCTCTATATAGTATGTTTATGATTCTAGCTTGTTGCACTAACTTGCTTGACTCCACTTCTTTTTCTGCCTGTGACCAATAACTTAAGTGGGTAAACCACACCCCTTAAGTTGGTGTGATTTTGTACATGCGTGCACCAAACACAACAACACAATAGTAATTATATGTTGGGTCCTGTCAGGGAATATAGATGAAGGATATGGGGGATTCTTTGTAGGCATGGGGGTATTAGTGGCCATGAAGAGCTCTAAGGTCTTAGCCCTGTTGGCAATGTCCAAATTTTGATATAATTCCCCAAGGGATTCATATGAAAAAGGGATGGGGTTCTCAACAATGGGGACCTACATCATCTACTGAATGGATTGGGCATTGATGGAAAACAAAATCTCTCCTGTTGGGGTCACTATATCTCTCTGGTTGATTTTGTAGCAGGATTGGCACTTTCAAATGAAATTTGGGCAGCTATGGGTCTTTGGGAAGAAATAGTAAGGAAGTTTGGTTTCCCACGGGCCTATTTCATCCACTTCATTAAGTAATTTATCATCGAGACAATATTAGACATCGAATAGGTCAAATTCTAACTCTGTCTTGTGGATTTTGAAATCTCTATCTGCCAGAGCCAAGTGATCCAGGTCCACCTAAGGGTAGATCATAGGATTAAGTGGTTTTTGATCTGGCTTGGGAGTCATTTTTGTCTTTTGTGATGAATTTAACTATTTCTTTCACTGTATAAGAAAGAACGGGATTGAAAGAAGAGGGAATAGAGATGGGATATAATTGTTGATCAAACTGGGGAAATGAAAAAATATATCGCGGACTGTGATCAAACTCAACAAGCATTGTGCGTTGTATTTAGGTAACCTGGTGCTTTTCTCCTTTGTTATTTCGCTCTTAATTCCTACAATTTGATCACCTGTGACAGTGTAAAATAATGGGCATGGTAAACTTTATGATATGTGATGAATTCATGTTTTAACAGGCGATTGGACAACCGGTTGGTTGGTGCGGGCCTGCTGGACAGCAGCGCAACCAATTGAATGTGAAACGAGTATTTGGTGGCAGTGAATGTGATTCGATGGAGGGTACAGGTAGGCGGAGACGTGGTGCAACGACATCGGGTAACAGTCCTTTAAACAGTCGAAAGGTGCAGTGGTTTACCCTACTGCGGAAACAACTTTCGGATGCGGGTCCCGACGGTATGTGGTAATGGGGGGGGGGTGTGAAATAAGCTAAGCGTGACATGTATCCTCAGTGGTGGTATGGGATACCATCCATTACTGAACCCCCCCCCCTCCCTCGACATTAACATTCGGAGGCTGAGGGGGGGCCGAAAAGTTACAATGACCATAAGATGATGGGGTGATGTGTGGGGAAGTGGGAAAGATGTCAGGGGTTTAATGTAAACATGACATGCGATGCGATGGTGGGGTCGGGAATATATACATGGTGTGGGTATAGTTCAATACTTGGGATTATAAAGTTTATGTTTCGGGGGTTAGGATAGGGGTTAATAGAAAGTGTAGGACTTATGATAAATTAAACCATGACATAAAATATGCCATAGTGCCTTTTCAAATACAGCTCACTTTCTGAACTTTAGAACACATCCCCTATCCTTTAATTCTTCTCCTTTGGCCATAGAAGACTTGAAACTTTTAGATTGCATTTTATAGGTAAATTGCATAATTTCCTCCATTCTTTGTCTTCAACATATTTACCTACCCAAACTACAAATCTAGAATTTTTTCTTCTTTTGTAGGATGCATTTAGACTTGTAGATCCTAAACCATTTTTTATTTGAAGTTCTAACCTAACCTCTCTCCCTTATTTCTCCAATTGGTTCAGATTAAATTTTTGAACCAACTTCATTTCTACCTAGTCCACTGACATGCCAAGATTAAATAGTTTGGGAAATCCTCATTTTCTAACCTATCAACAAAAATTCAAAATTGTACAATCACGCTTAAAATGTATGATTGAAAAAGTACACCTAATGATTAGTGGCATTTTCATTTGTATCACTTTCAGAGATATTCATTTTTTGTTGTGGGGTTTTCTTTTCCTTTTTTACACCCTCTTTTATTTTTATTTTATTTTCTAGAAATGCTTTGAATATTGAAACTTATGCACAATATGAAAAATTGCAAGTAAGAAATATTCAGTCACCTTGTGATACTGTAAATTACAGGACTCTAACAGTGGCTTCGGCTGGGGATGGCACTTCTCCCAGGGAAGTGTCAAGAACACTAAGACCAGTAGCCTTGTATATTCCTTTTTCTGTCATGACTTCAAGGGATTTTCTTCTATTGTATTTTGGAACAAAATGGTAGCCTTTAAAAGGATCTGAACCAAAACTTGTGGTATTTACAATGGAGTGGGGAATTTACTGCACTCAGGGAAAGTAATGTTTTAGCATCCTACCATTGAAAGGACCTCTCGGTAGCTCTGTTCCATCCATATCTTGTAGAAAACATGCATTATTTCCCCTGAAAGAATGAATAATGTATGGGCCCTTCCACAAGTTGTCAAATTTTCCATGTTTCCCTTTATCTTCTCTTCTGGAATCCCATCTCAGCACTTTATCTCCAATATTAAACTCAATTTCCTTTGTTCTTTTGTCAAAGATCTTCTTTGTGGTTTCTTGCACAACCTGGGTTTTGTTGTAAAATTATTCTCTGGACTGCTGTAGCTAAATGGTCTATTTTATCCTTATTTTTACATCATTCTCTCCAGCCTGTACCTCTTGAATGATTTTCATGGCTGGTACTCCAAATGAGGTTGGGAAAACTTCATCCATCCCAAAGACCAATTGGTACGGTGACATGCGAATTGATTTCTTAGTTGTCAGTCTGTCAGCCCACAATGGATACACCAGTTTGTTGTGCTAGGATTCCTTGTTGTCTTCTAGCAGCTTCTTGATGATGTTAACTAAACTCTTGTTGGAGGATTCATCCAATCCATTACCTTGAGGGTAATGGGTTGTTTAATGTCCTAAGGAGATTTGATACTTGTGACAAAAATCCACCATTTTCTTGGATTTAAAAGCTGCAGTATTATCTGTGATGATTTTTCTAGGACAACCAAATCTAGAAAGAATGTTGCTTTCAAAAAAATTTATGATAACTGAATCAATGGTAGTTCTAGAAGGGATGGCCTCTATCCATTTGGTAAAATAGTCTGTGGCAGTAAGGATCCATTTTTGCTGGCAGAGGATGAGGGATGAATTTATCCAATGAAGTTTAAACCCCATTGTTGAAAAGGAGCCTCAACAGAAATTGGTTGTAAGGGCAAGGGCAACAACTTTCTTTTTCCTTCAAGAATTTAGAATTTGTGACAGATAGCTACCATTTTGTGGATATCTGGGAAAAGACTAGGCCAATAGAAACCAGCTCTAAGGGCCTTGTTAGCAGTGGTTTTCCAGCGAATATGGCCTCCATAGTCCCCTTCATGGAATTCCTGCATAACCCTATCAACATCCTCCTTGAGTAAGCCTTTAAGAAATATGCCCCTGGAATATTTCCAGTACAAGGCATTTTCTAGGATGCAGAATTTGACAGCTTTCAATTTCAAGAATCTAGCTTTAGGTTTGGACAAACCAGGAGGATAATTTAAATTAAATAAAACATATAATATATCTGCATAATAGGGAGAATTTAGGAATGCTTCCTCAATGGGTGGAGTCGCCAATTCCTCTCATTCATCCACTGAATGGATCATGTTGATATCCAATGCTTGAAAATTGGTTTCATCAATCAATTTGGCTAATCCTTGTCCTTTGATCAATTTGGTAGGTCTGATCTCTAAATCATACTCCAATATAACAACAATCCATTTGCCTCTCTTTCCATCAGGATTATGCATTAGGATGTCCTTGAAAACTGTGTTGGGCACAAAAGAAATGACATGTGAATGTAAGATGTAAACTCTGAAATTGTTCAGTTCTTTGACCAAAGCAAAGGCTTGTTTTTCCATGATATTATACTTTAAAGGCACATCCCTCAAAGCTTGGCTGAAAAATTCTATGGGTTGCTCTTGTCCATCATTTTTTCTATGCAACAATAGAACATCAATAGTGTGTTCTGATGCAAAGGAAAATTTGATGAAAGCCTTGGTGAAATCAGGGTTGATCAGAACGGGTGCTTTAGTGAGTTCCTACTTTAACAAGTCAAAGGATTGTTTTGCCTCCATGTTCCACGTAATTTCTGAATCTATTTCAAGCATGTTGGTGATGTTCCTTAGTAGTTCTGCAAGGTTTGGTATAAATATTCTTAAAAATTTGATTTTTTCATTGAAGGATTGGAGATCTTTGATGTTCCTCAGATGACTAATTTGGAGGATTCCCTCAATTCTATTGGGATCAATTTTTATTCCTCCTTCAGATATAATGTGGCCCAGAAGCTTCCCTTCTTTAAGACCAAATAATGATTTCTTAGGGTTCAGGGACAGTCTAAACCTTCTGCACTTCTCAAAAAATCTTCTCAAATAGGCCAGATGTTGTTCATCAGTTTCTGAATATATTGTCATATCATCAAGGTAGATCACATTGAAAAGGCCAATTTATTCTAAAAAATAAATTTCCATTGCTCCCTGGAAAGTGGCACCAACGTTGATTAATCCAAAAGGCATTTTCACATACATGAAGGTCCCCCAAGGAGTAGTAAAAGTTGTTTTGTGCTGATCATCAAGATGCTCCAATACTTTATTATACCCTGAAAAACCATCTAACAAATAAATCCTTCTAGAGCCCACTACCCTTTGCAAAATGTGGTCCATCTTTGGTAAAGGGTATTTGTCTTTAAGTGATACTTTGTTCATATTCCTAAAGTCAATGCAAAGTCTGATTTCACCTGTTTTCTTTCTTACAGGTACAATATTGGATACCCATTTAGAATATCTGATTAGAAATATGATTTTGGCATCATACATCTTCTTGATCTCCTTCTCAATCAAGGGCTTTAGGACAGGATTTATCTTGCGCAATTTCTGTTTGAAAGGATTTTGGTCCTCTTTGATTGGAATCTTGTGCTGTATAATACTAGTATCATAAGATTTCAAGTCCTCAAAGCTCCAAGCAATCACATCAATGGACTCCTTAAAAATGTTAATCAAGGTTGTCATTGATGTCAATAGCTGAGATGGAAAATATTCTTGTGATGTCAATGAACCTCATGCAATCCCTAGGTTCTAAGGATGCCATCAATGAAGAGGTCAACCCATGAATATGTCAAATAACTAATGAAGAAGTCCTAAGAAGTCCTTGAAATAGCTATAATGTTGCATGTGCCTTGATGATCTAGACCTTAACCCTTGATGACATATGGAGTCATACACTTGATGATGTCATGCACTAAATGAATGACCACAATTGATGATTTCACCTGATGAAGGTTGAAAGACTAGATGATAACGAGGAAGATATCATTTGATGGTTGGAATACTATTTGAATTTCTCCTAATGATGCTCCACTATAACATATCACTGCACAATTATGTGATGACATGGATGATACACTCATTGTTGGACACTATCATGATGACATGGATGTCTTACATGTTCCTATGATGATGAATAAGCCAAATAATGGAGAAGACAAACAATGGAGAAGCCAAACAAAGAAGCCATATTGTCCTGATCATTTTCTGCACTAAATAATTTAAGGACAGTTACAAATAAATATATTTTTTCCAACCCTAGAGGAAATATTTCAACATGGGACCCATGCCATCTTGAAGAGCATAATTTTTCCTTTCCAACGAGCTATTACTCAGCCCGAAACTCCAAGCATTTTGAAAGATATTGATTTTTTAAGTTAAGGAAATTAATCCTAGCAGCTATCCGGCCTATACACAGTCATTCATGTCGTCTTACCCCCAGAAAGATGTGTTCCTTCATCTTGACGTCAATATCATATAAAAAGGAGGTTCGGACTGTTCATTTGGCTAAGGATTTTCAATCAAAAAAACAAAATATAACCGCAGAGAAGTAATTGGAGGCCAAGGAGGACTTGAAGACTTTTTGTTTTGGGCTAAAAAATTTCTGTAGGGTTAAAACAGTTTGGTTATCCTAAAAACATAGAACTGAAGTAATCTAAGTCTGGAATATCATCCTAATTTCCTGTGGAGAAAATCATGTTAACTAACCCTTATTAAACCACCTTTGGAAGATTGCTTGGAGCAAATTTGGAATTGTTTGGAGGAATCTCTCTTGTAAACTTCGAGCAGTTTTTGAAGAATCTTGTAACAGAATTCAGGGAGGTTTCTGAGAAGATATTCTCACCTTTACTAGAAGCCTTTGTTGAAATAGACCTCAAGCATCCTTGGAACAGATTTTAAGGAGAACTTGAATATCTTTTGAAGCAATCTTCTTTGTATCTTTGAGCAGATTTGAAGCTATTCCTGTACAGACTTGTAGACATTTCTGAAGTCTAGGATGATTCTTGAAGTGTGATCTTGGAGAAGCCTTTTGGAGTGATCTATTGAATCAAATATTGAAAACCTTTTTTAGTTGTCCTTGAAGAAGTCTTGGAGCAAACTTAAGGCACCTTAAGCTAAGTGTTTTGAAGACATTTTGAAGTAGATCTTGAGCAAACCATGGAGAGAATTTTGAGCAGATCCTAAAGTCTTTGTAAGAACACCATGTGAAGGATGTTTTCGAGCAGATTTGAAGAGTCTTGGAGCAGAATTTTGGAGTAGATATTGTATTCATTAAAGTTTCCCTTGAAAGGATTTTGAAGCAGAATTTTTGGGTTGGAATTTAGGGCAGATTGAAGGATTATCTTTGGAACTTGTGAATACTTCCTATGAAGACTAATCTTGGTAGAGCTAATTTGAAGTCACTTGGATTGAAAATTTTTTGAGAGCATACCATTAGACATTGTCTTGAAGATACCTTAAAGGAGTATATCCTGGAACAGATTTGTAGCTGATCTTGGAGATTCTTGGAGACCATGATGCATTGTTGAAGGCCCTCATGAGGTGACCTTGGAGAAAGTGTTTGGGTGACATGAAGAGCAGTGGAGACACATTCATTAGAAGATAATTGTTTTCATTGATGATGTGACGTGGATACTAAGCGAGGGGATAGTTGAAGACTGACATGGCTCATTGAAGAAGACTTTGGGAGCTGTGAAGAATAACCAAATATATCTTGACGAAGTAAAGGGTTGGAGCCCAAGAGGTTGGAGCCTCGAAAATAAAATGTTGGTGCCTTGGAGAATAAGGTTGGAGCCCTAGAGGATCGGAGTCCTCAAGAAACCAAGTTAGAGCCTGAACTAGATACAAGGTTGTAGCCCTCAAGGTTGGTGTCTCAGAATTTGACAAGGTTGGAGCTGTTAGTGTCAGTCTTTTCATACTGCCATCAGTGATCAAAATCTGCTCTTTTGCATTTTCATAGTAGGATTCCCATACTATAAATATTTATAATCCCATTAGGTCATGGATTCACTAATGGTAGTGGTCACCTCATCAGTTTCCCTCATGAACATACTTGCTGGTCTCTTCTCTATGGTCTTCAGTCATGATTCACTTTCACTCTAAAGTTCACTTTGTTAGACCGTAGGGTTGGTCTCATTAGGTCTTAGGGTTCCACCATAGTCAAATTTATCATTAAAGTGTCAATAAATATCAAGCAATGACATGAGAATGCCTAATAAACTGAAAGCACGGTATCTAGATAAGTCAAACAGTTGTTCTTTCAGGTGAAAACAGGGTACTTTGTTTTTATTATCATTTTTTATGTAATTTTATGTCTCCATATGTAATAAGTTGAACTTCAGAAAGTTTCTATCTCCAAAAATCCAAAGGGGCTTTTTCTCTGCATGAGTTTCAAAGGTTTTCTCCACATGATTTTCAATGTAAATCATATTCTAAGTATGTTCATCAAAAGGATCTAGGAAAGATATTTCCAACGGTATATCACACTCCCAAAATCACTTCTTGGATTGGAAAATATGCCCAAACGAATTAAGGCCTCAAAAGCACAACTCCACCCCTTTTTCTCATTTGCCCTTTTAACTTTATATTTTTCACTTTTTATAAGTTTTTCGCCTTTATCGCAAAATTCCCTTTTCTTTTCATTGTCATCTCCTACAAACCGCCGATGTGATGGCCAATCGCCGATGCGATGCCATCGCACCATCACATTGTGACTTCGCCTTCCTGCAGTGCATTACTCTGCCTCTTCGACGTCGCCAATGTGATTGCATCGCTTATACACCATCGCATCGCAAACATCCCGTTCATCAGCGCCAAAACCCCACACATTTGTTTTTTCTAATGCGATAATTCATACCATCACATCACATTATCTCATTGATCCCTCCAATGCTAACTCTGTCATCCTTTCCACCGATGCGATAAATCGCACATCACGCAATCGAAAAATCCCGCCGGCATTCGACCCCGCACTCCTGTCTTCCGCCGATGCGATGTTCCGCCAGTGCTTTGACTCCCGCCCACTCCATTTCTCCGATGAGATGATTTCTCCACCTTCCATTACCCTTATTCCATTTCTCCCTTTCATCCATCGGCCTTCCTCCCATCAGCCTCACTCATCGCAGTTTCTTTCACCCAGTAGTCCCGCCCCTTCCGCTTCCGATTTTGCGATTGCGATTTTGGGCCCACCACAACTCCTTCGCTCCTTTTAACGATAAAAAGTTATTTTTCTCCATCTAAAATAGGAAATTCGATTTTTATTGGTTTAAAAGGGGTGTTTCTTCAAGTTAAAAGAAAAAGACATTTTTAAAGCCGTGAGCTAATTACAAAACACAGAGGTCATTCCAGCATCAACAACAACGATAAATGAGCAGATCGGTTCTATATTTTTTTTTCTTCCCATCTGTTGGAGTAAATGTAACATAAAATATTCCAGATGGTTGAAATATATTGTTTCCTCTCTTTCAGAGGCATACTGTTGGTTTCTTTTATATCTTCATATTTTGGTTTCGGGGCAGGTGAAACAGCTCCTCCTTCTGCAGATTCGCCCCCTTGAAACTTGTCTATTTAATGTAATTTCTGAGTCATTTTTAAGGGTGGAAAAATATCAGAATCACTGGGACGCACTGAGCTTCATTGTATATCTTTGTAACCTATTGGCAAGGAATTAATAAAGACTTGCAGCAATTTTTTATGGGATCCCTGTGGTATGGAATTTTAGCACAGTCTCTTCTTTTGTAATCATTTGTTAAATGTTAAGTATTCCATTTCATTCATTCCATTATTTATGTTGAATGTTTTCAAGTTATATAGGTAGAATCCACTTTTTACAGTGCTTTGCCTTGGGAAAATCATTCAATATTTTATGTTTTCTGTTGTTTGAGAAGGATCCATCTCATATGCCCTCCTCAGCTCCTCACCAGCCTTAAACATTTCATAATCATTAAATCAAAGTTCTTAAAGTTCATGCCTACCTTGCCCCATAGAATACCCTGTATTTCTGATTTACTTCCCCAAATTTAAACTACCCAGCTCCATCTGATCCAACAAAAAACCTAGAAAATTTCTAAAAATATTTCGAGCTACTATACCTAGCCTAAAATCATTTTGCAGTCATACTTCATTGAGATAATCTTACGGAGAGAGCCCTCTCCCTGCCTTGTAGGGCTAGCTACAAGGTTAAGTGTGGTTTGTGGTTACCCTGGTTTGCTTTCTTTAGTTTGAGGTCAAATCAGACAATAACATACTGGTGACCATACTCGGGACGAAATCTAATGAAAAACTGATCACCCCAGTAATATCTTCCATATTGAATTCTTGAATTATAGATGATGATTTTCAGAATTCACTAGGCTGAAATAAAACATTGCAAACTAGAAATTCGATCACACTAGCTTTAAGGAAATACACAAGGGCCAATCCTGATCCAAATCATCCCCCTGTATTTGAAAATCCCAACCTTATTCCTCGAATAATTAGAAGACAAGAAGGTTCAGTAAGCCCTAGACCGATTTTCAGATCCCATTCCTGGCCCAGTGAGTGGTTGTTTGTTGAAGATCTCCCTTTTGATGAGTGTTTTGAACTTTCACTGTTCAGAACCAAATCTGAAACTGCACTTGATGACACAGTTTTAGATCCTAAATTTCTTGTAGATCTCGAAGTTCAAAGGGAAAATAGATCAATTGATGATTATATCTTCAATTCTCCTCCAACGTCTATCGGTGCTACCCATATCCCTGAGCCTTCAGAATCTTCAGAAACAGCATCTGCTGCCTTCAATTTATCAGCATTCCCATCAATTTCGGAAATCAATCCTCAGCTTCCGACTTCTCCATCAAAACCTCCCTTGAATTCTAGTAGTTCAAACGTTGTTTTAAATCCACCTCGAGTCATGGCTGCCCGAAATGCACCCCTGGTTTTACCTCAGAATCTGAATGACATGCCTGCTGATTACCAAAGTAAAATACCTTTCTTTGATGCCACTCAAAGCATCACAGCCTAGCAACATGTTGATAAGATGAATGACTTCTTTGACCTTCATGAGGTAGAGGAAAAAAATGTCACTATGAGATTGTTTGTCCAAAGCTTTGGAGGTGAAGTTAGAAAATGGTTAAGAGCCTTACCAGCAGCCTGTATCCATACTTTTCCAGAACTACATAGACAATTCTTAGACCGGTGGGAGGTAAAGAAAAACCCACTCCAAATTTTGTCTGAGTATGAAAATATTAAAAGGAATGTGGGTGAAAGTGTACAAGATTATTGTGTGAGATTTAATGCAGTGTATAATGCTATTCCGGCCAACCTCAAACCCCCCATGGGGTTAGCTTTGCTCAAATTTCCAGAAATTTTCGATGCTGATATGGCATATTAGTTACGAGAGCGAGATCCTACCACACTTGAAGATATGCAGAAAACTACTGTACGCGTAGAAGAAAATCTGATGGCTAAAAGAGCAAGGACTAGAGTTGAAAAGAGAGTGACGATAAAAGAGGAAGCATCTCCTTCAGACAGTAAGATGGATACTTTGATCCGAACAGTAGAGAAGATGGTTGATCGGTTGACTATATCAGATAGACCTAAAGCACAAATCAGGAATCCAAATTTCAGAGGACAGCAGCAGCCCCAATTCCAAATCAAGCAGAGGGAACATAAAGCGCAGGACCAAGCAACACAACAGCAGCAAATCAGAACCCCTTTGCAGCAAAATTATGTTCAGGGAATGGAAATAGATGATGATGATGATGAAAAAGACATGCGACAAGTCACCGAAACCACAGCAGAAGCGTTGGGCTCTTAACCATAAGCGCATTTGGTTAAACACTAATCCAAAATTAATTAAACGTTAAACTCGCTTAATCAATGTTAATTCGGATTATCAACAAAGCGTCAAGTTTTTCGATTAAGCAGGGTTAATTAGCGGATAAGCAGTTTAATTAACTTAATCCGAGATAAATTTGGTGGTTCCTCCAAATCCAGCGGGAGTTGCTATTTTTGGTGTTAGCTAGCCCAGATAGTGTGAGTTAGCTAAATTTGGGGAGGAAATTGTCGAGAAAACTGGTAGAGGTCATAACTCAGTCAGTTTTTGACCAAATCAGGAGTGGAAATGATGTAGGAGCATCCTGCTTAATTTTCATTTTGTATTTGGATGATTTAGGGGGTGATGTTTTTTTTAATTATTTTATAAATTATCACATTTTAAATAAATTAAGAGAAAAATCTGAGTGTGAGGTTTATTGTAAATATTCTCTCTTAATAAATTGAGCAAATGAGTGGAGTTGGGTTGGATAGATATTTTAGGGATTAGGAACTCCTTAAATGGAACTTAGTTGAGTCAAAGGAGGGATAAAGATATTTTAGGATTTGGTTGAGATATTTGTGGAGGAAATCATGGATTCAAATTAATCCATAATTATGTATACATATGAAGCTTTGTGTGAGGATGTAGAAGGGCACAGAGAATGGAATAGGATATAGAAAAATGTAGAGAAGGATAGTGTGCGGAGTGATAATGGTGAGGACCAAGAAGGCAACAAATGTATATTCAACCAAACAAGGGTTTGAATTTGTAATTTCGTGTTGTATTTGATGCAAGTATTTTATTTATTGTTCGACTCTCTCTTCATATATATTTTTAGTTGATTCTAAATGGTTTTAATGAATATTTTAATAAGGATTTTGTAAATAAAGAGGATACACACTCTATTGTGGGAAAGTATATGATTTTATTGCAAATTTTCTGCATCATTTGGTATCAGAGCCCAAATATATAATAAATCCGTGCAGCTGCAGATGAGAGATGAGTGTGTTGTGCGTTGTGCGACGTGGATCTTCATGTAGATGCAGAGGAGGAGCCATGAGAACCGAGGAGCGGTTGAAGTAATATCGATCGGAAAAGTCGACCCCAGTAAGCTACACAGCGGAATCTGCTCCAGTTTCAAATCTCATTTGATTTGGACGTAAGACAGTGTGGAGCATAGATGGAAGCTGACGCAGAGGGAATGGATCGATGTCAATAAAAATGTGATTCTTCAACAGGTCGGTGAAAAAGGAACCTGTGTACTGCATTAGGAGATGGAGTGTTGCATCGCTGTGAAGTTGAAGTTTCCATGCAAAAAGAACAGTAATTACCCATGGATAGATAACCTGCGTTGAAGGTGGATGATGATTTATTGTAAATCATAGTCAATTATTTAGGCATTATCCAATTCATTGCTCTATTTCAAACAAGTGGGTCTACGTTGAATGATCTCAAAAGGCTATTCAAATATTGTTGGCATTCATAGTTTTTGATGAATGGATTGTGCTCCACTCTTGGTAAGGATCTGAAGGTCACATTTCATATCCCTGTAACATTCATGTGGAAGACCTATTTCTGGATCAATTTTAAGGAAGAATTGCATTAGCCAAAGGGAAGTGGTCATGGAAAAAGCAAGGAAATTGTGAATTTTGGGTGAAATTGTATTTTGGTAAAAGGATGCATTCGAGAGCAAGGACAGTGGCTGCAAATGCTAGTAGCTGGAATCAGACCAGCATAGAGTGGCATCCAATTGCTACAAGCTGGAACACAAGTATGAGCACGGATTCTGGAACATGAATGCAAAAGTTGGAGACCGCTTGAAATAATAGTGTGAAGACCAATTGGGAAAGCGGAAATAGATTGTGGAAAATTCGAACCTTTAATAACTTCCAACTAGTATCGATGGTGTAACGAGCTCGTTATAGAGATCACACTGTGTAGTATGTGGTTTGAGATTGTGTAACAGTGGTTACAAACTCACAATTGTGTTAGCAGTAACGCAAGGGCATGCCAGACGGCATCCGCTCCTTTATGCCCATGCTACCTGTTGGTAAGAGTTCTATTTATGTTGGCATTTACATCAGAATGCGCATCTTCCTGGGTTATGTGTTGGGTTAATATTACAACCCGAGTGTATAAACTTTATTAGATTGCAGAAATCGATGGAGCTGTAATGAATCTGAGCAGCGATGGATTTCTTGAAAAGGCCGAGGATGTTAGAGTAAGCAAGTGCAGAGGAATTTTTAAACTGCTGGCAATGGCTGTCGTGGATTTGTCACTATGGCAGGCACTCGCAAGTTCTTCGTTGGGGCAGCTGGAAATTTAATGGTACAAATAATTCCATTGCAAAGCTTGTTACTAAATTAAACAATGCAAAACTTGAAAATGATGCAGATATTGTTGTAGCACATCCATTTGTTTATATTGACCAATTGAAGAGCTCTTTAATCGATCGTTGGAAAGTGAAGAGTTCCTGGGTTGGAAAGTGTGGGGTTTTCACAGGAGAAATTAGATTTGAGCAACTAAAGGATATTGATTGTAAGTGGGTGATTCATGGGCATTCTGAGCGTAAACATGTCATTGGCGAGGATAATCAGTTTATTGCGAAAAAATCTACATATGTAGTGACGCAGGGTCTCAAAGTGATTGTGTGTATAAGCAAGAAGCTAGAATAACGGGAAGCAAGGAAGACTTTTGATCTCTGTTATGAACAATTAAAGGAATTTGTCGATAATGTGCCTAGCTGGGATGATGTGGTTCATGTAGCAGTCCATGAATGGTTAAGCAAGAATTTTTCTGCCAAAGTTGCATCTCAAACTTGAATTATTTATGGGAGTTCTGTAAATGGAGGAAATTATTTGACATTGGAAAAACATGAGGATATTGACAGTTTCCTTGTTAGTGGTGCTTCTTTGAAGGGGCCGGAATTTTCCAGTATTTGCAAAGAAGGAGCTGCATGGAAGTGCAGCAAAACTGTCTGCGCTAAGATGATGAGCGTGTTGAAGAGGTTATGGTATGAAGGGCATGAAAATATTCACAGTGATAAGAACGACACAGAAGAGTGAAATCTGGAGAGTTGAAATTGAAAAGAAAAGGTTTATTAAATAACCTTGAAGGGAACATAAGGTATGAAAATTCATTTCAAAGAGGTATTTTAAATGTTGAAAATTAAATGGGTTATTTTATTTTCATCATAAAATAAATCTTGGGGAAAGTAGATTGCATTTCAATTTAAGGGCTTAATTATCATGTGAGTAAAAGAAAGTGATAATGGGAGATGATATAATTAGTGACTTATGATATTATCATAAGAATGATTATGAGAGAGAATTGGTAGAGGAGAAATTTTACATCATAAGAATGTATTAAGGGTGGATGTTCATTGGTATATTGTATAACTTGAATTAGAGTCAAAATATCCACTATTGTAATTATTGGGTCAAGATTTGAAGTCAAATAAGATGTTAAGGTCAAATGAAGAAATTTGGATAGCTTGAGTCAAGTTAAACCATTGAGTTATTGTACAAGAGGGTGTATTTTTCATCCAAGATGAAGAGTTGATGTCAAGTCTGGAGTCAAAAAGTCTTAAATCAAGTCAAAGGTTTGAATGCAATTGGCTACATGATCGGCGGAGCCCGACACCCAAAGAGTTTGGTCATTGTAATGCAAGAATTACTGCAGTTGTTGTTTGCATCAAAGAGGAGAAAGAGAGTTTCCCATAAATGATTCAAAGACAGAGAACCGTAAGAGGTCAAGCGTAGGAAGAGAGCTTTTATTGTTGGATGGCAGGTATGAAGGCTTGTTGAAAAGTGGATGAATTAAATCCATAAGTGAACAGATGAAGTTCGCAAAGGGGGAGAAGACGACTGTTGATAGTCATTTCAGAGGTTCTGAGAAAGACCTCAACTAAAGAAAGAATAAGGAATATGCCAAGGAAAGTGGCGTATGGAAGCAGTTGACTGATGAAGAATATGAGAGGGAGAAGGCTGAGATAACAGTTCACCTTGATTTATTGATGGAATTGTTGCAGATAAATAAAGAGCAGAGACATGGTTGGACCATGAGGAAGAAAGTGAAATGGCAGAGACTACAAGTAAAGAGGGATTAGCAGGTAAACATACAGTTAACAGAAGAGCTAAGGAAGCTAGAGAAGATGATGAGTGTGCAATTGAGATGTGAAGAACTCAGAGAAACTGAGTTGGAAATGGAAGTTTCCATTTGTGGCCCAGAACAGGGTGAAATTCTAGGTGAAGATATTAATGAGAAAGATCTCATGGACTATTGGAATAGTTTAGAAGAATTTGAAGATATGTTGACAAGAGACGCAGATGAGGCTATGAAGCCTTGTGTTTTTAAAACTCATAGTTTGTGTATGTTTGCAGGATGTGTAGAAGATGGTTGACAGTGTGGTGAAACTGTCACAGAGATAAATAAAGCTCTTGAGGTGAAGTATTATGGAGAATTCCTTTTAGAGGAGGAAGGTACTGATTTCTTATAGCAGAAATAATTCATAGATGAATTCCTGTTTGTTGTAAGACAACCAATTGAAGTTGTTATGGAGAAGAAGCATAATGAAAATGCTGAAGTGATATTCCAAGGAGGTAAACAAATGAATTTGTTTAATGAAATTGATGAAATAATTTTGCAATGTGATGATACAAACAACAGGATACCTCAGGAGGATTGCCAGAAGAAAAATGAAACTGAGAATGAAGGTTGTGATGAAATGCTGGAAATATTTCACATGGAAATAGAGTTCTTGGAACGATGGCTCAAGGAACCGGAAGGAGAGATGAAGTTGCAGAACCTGATAAAGAATAAATTGCAGTTACCGTGCATGATAAGGATGAAATTTTTCTAACATTTATCGAGTTAAGTGAATGTTTTAACTCTTCAAATAATAATGTGGATGTAGGTATAGAAGGAAACATTAATAAATATAATGTTGAAATCAGAGAAATTGAGCATAAAGTATTTGAAGATGAGATGAAAGATCAGGAGCAGCAAGAAATTTATGTCCTTAGAGACATAAAGGAAACAGAAGTATTAATCCAGCAAGATAAAGATGAAAGTAGCCAGAAATTCAAAAGAGGATTTATTGAAATTCAGAAGGTCTATGATGGCAGATTGGTGCTTGAAGCATCAAAAGAGGCCGAAGTTATTATCTTTTTAAAACTAATAATTTGTTGATGAATGCAGGTACAGCACCGGATGAGAAAGTTGTTAATATAGAGGCAATCACTGACTATAGTTGTGATCAAGGAGAAGTTCTTGATTATTCTTCATTTCAGAAAGTTGAGTGTTCAGCGCAGCTGGAGACGGAAGCATCAAACAAAGAGGAATTACTCCGAGAAATTGGCGAAACAAATTGTTGGAGAGGCCAATGGAATCCGGTTGATAGAATGAGTAATGCTGATGTAAAACCAGTTCAAGTTTCTTTCAAAGTTTGGAGACCAGAATAATGGGTATCAATGATTCTACACAAGTCTGTAATTTTTAAAATAAATATGATGTGGTATGGAAAAGCGAGAGTTACATTCAAGAGTATTCTAAAAATACTATTCTGGAAATTATGTGCAAAATTACAAAATGGAGTTGATACTTTAAAAGACCAGCGGCAAAACAGAGTTTGGAATCTTGGAGGGAGGAAATCATTAATACTTGTGGTTGTCACACTATTACAGAAAAGTGACAGACCTCATAGACAGGAGTCTATGGAAACTTCTCTACATGGGGAGTCTGATGCAGGAGCATCCTACTTAATTTTCATTTTTTATTTGGATGATTTAGGCAGTGATGTTTTTTTTTAATTATTTTATAAATTATGCACATTTTAAATAAATTAAGAGAAAAATCTTAGTGTGAGGTTTATTGTAAATATTCTCTTAATAAATTGAGGATATGAGTGGAGTTGGGTTGGATAGATATTTTAGGGATTAGGAACTCCTTAAATGGAACTTAGTTGAGTCAAAGGAGGGATAAAGATATTTTAGGATTTGGTAGAGATATTTGTGGAGGAAATCATGGATTCAAATTAATCCATAATTATGTATAAATATGAAGCTTTTTGTGAGGATGTAGAAGGGCATAGAGAATGGAATAGGATAGAGAAAAATGTAGAGAAAGATAGTGTGTGGAGTGATAATGGTGAGGGCCAAGAAGGCAACAAATGTATATTCGGCCAAAGAAGGGTTTGAATTTGTAATTTCTTGTTGTATTTGATGCAAGTGTTTTGTTTATTGTTCGGCTCTCTCTTCATATATATTTTGAGTTGATTCTAAATGGTTTTAATGAAGATTTTAATAAGGATTTTGTAAATAAAGAGGATACACACTCTATTATGGGCAAGTATATGATTTTATTGCATATTTTCTGCATCAAGAAAGAGGCTAAGGTACCATTTTTTAGTGTTTTGAACTCATTGGTGTGGGTTTCAGGAGCAGAAAAACATTGTAAACACATCATTTTGCAAATTTGAACATAATATAGAGGCCCAAGCAATGGAAGTTGGACCAAGGAGATGTAGCCCAGGAGGGGTGAACTCCTTCATCAAATCCCTGTGTTTATGTGTTGTATGGTGAAGTAGTATACTTTTATTTTCTGTTGTTCAGTCTTTATTTATGTTAAATTTTTCATCAAAATTAGTAATGACACTCAATTACTTACAAGAGAACTTGAACCCTTAATCACATGTAAAAAATTGTTTTCAAAATCTGAAAGAGAAATTAGCACAACATTGCTTACATACCCCATTCAGATCATTTTTGGTATCAGATATTTAGGTTTGTTGTGTAATAAGGGATATAATTGTTTACAAGTTTGTGTCATGCTTACAAGGTTAAAACTCAAAAGAGGAGAAGGTAAGTTGGTTTAAAGCCCTGTAGTTGGGTCAAGAGGAAGAAGGGCAGGGTTGCCAAAGTCTTCAACACCAGCACATCCTCAAGTTGAAGTTGAGTCTTTAGTGAGCATGTCTCATGAAGGATAACCTACCATGACAGAAGATGAGAAAGCATTCAGAAAGGCATTTTTTGATATGACTGAGATTGTAAAGGTCCTCTATGAGGAGAGGAATTTAAGGATGCAAGGAGAAAGTTCTATGCCTCCAAGAGGGGAGAGCTATCTAGGAGGAGGAGTCCATGAAAGTGGTAATAAACTACCATCTGCTCAACCATCATCCTCGCCACCATCTACACCTTCCTCTTCATCATCTTCCACTATC
The DNA here is from genome assembly GCA_034641835.2 of Pinus albicaulis. Lineage (NCBI taxonomy): Eukaryota > Viridiplantae > Streptophyta > Pinopsida > Pinales > Pinaceae > Pinus > Pinus albicaulis. The sequence goes on from CM076580.1 coordinate 1,424,770,990, forward strand.
ATAACCCTTCCATCTATTCATACACATAGTTCAAGAGGAACTGGTAAATCACCCTTACTTAAACTTGATGTTAAATTTGAGCTTCCGATGTAAATGGTGAAGTGAATGCAGAGAAGCTAGATAATTGGATTCATCAGTTCGAGGTTTATTACAGAATTGAGAACCTTAAATATGATGAAATAAAGATTCAATTGGCTCCTTGACAATGGAGGGTGAAACACTTGTATACTGGGAAGAAAGGACACAAGATGAGATTAAAAAACACGGTACGATCTCAATGTCTTGGTATAATTTTATTTCTTCCATTAAAAGGAAATTCTACCCTCTAGATTACATGAAAAAATCCATTATGGACTGGCAAAATTTTAGACAACTAAAGGGACAAAGTGTTCAAAATTATACATAAGAGTTAAGGAGAAGATCACTAGTTTTGGGTGTCAATTTATCTTCTCAAGAAACTTTGTTAAAGTATATTGGGGGTTTGCAAAACTATATTAGACATACTATTCTCATGTTCAATCCCACAAACTTAGATGAGATTTGTGTTCAAGCCACACATCTAGAACTAAGAGGGGAACATAGTGCAAATGAGAAAAGTGATAGTTTCCTTGAGTATGAAGGTAAAGGAAAGGGTAATTTTAATGCAAGAGGAAAGAAAAATGGTTCTATTAAAATAGAGAAAGAGAAACTCAAATGTAAAAATTGTTCAAAAAATGGCCATGATGAAGACCATTGTTGGAAACTCCATCCAGAGTTGAAGCCCAACAAAATTAAAACCAAAGAGAAGGAGAAAAAAACTACAATCATTGAACATGACTTAGGTTAAAATTTAGGATATGAAACCAAGATTACAAAAATTGGTTTGAAAGGTAAGAACATAGCAAGGACCAGTTCTTCAATTTGTTCTAATGTAACTCAAGATGATGATACAAGAATTGAACTCTTTCATATTAGAGTTGTTTCAATGCATACCAAAATAGACACATTATTTGATAGTGGTTCTCAAGCCTATTTGATTTCTGAAGACTTAGTTAAGATTTTAAATATAGAAACTACTACACATCCAAGACCTTATCTTTTAGGTTGGATATGCAAGAATGAAAGCTTGCAGGTAACAAGAAAGTGCATCCTAAGGTTTACAATCAATTCAAACTTTCTTGACGAAGTTGAACTTGATGTAGTTCCGCTTGCGATTTCAGGTATTGCTTTGGAAAGTCCTTATATTTATGATAGGAGGGCATTATTTCATCACCATGAGAATAAGTACCACTTGTTCAAGGATGGAATTTAGTACATATTTAAATCGCATAAGAATAAGAGGAGTTTGTCTCTTATACATGCAGGAGAAATTAAGAGAATAGTGAATGCAATTCAAAATTTGGCTTAAATAATGTTCAAGAATAGTGATGTTTTAAATGAGACCTTTCAAGAAGATGCATAAAATGAACAAGATGATTTCATTGAAGTTACTAATGTTTGTAATAATATGTTTCAGGGTTCTAGCATGTTTCCTTTGAAAAGAGGTAAACAAGATGTGAAATATTTGCAGCAGTCCACATCAATGTTGAACAGTGATGGAAAGAAGATGCCAGTGCTAAATGGTGCAAATATCAAAGAACAAATGCCAAATAAAGATGACAAAGAAGGCATAGGTTCCATAATTACCTATTTTTGGTTCCACTATGGTACATGGAAATGGCGTAAACACTTGGTCAAAAATCGACGCAAGTACAAGGCAAGACAAGCTAAAAATCGCCATGTCGACAGTGTTTTAGGTGAGACAGTTTTCAAGTTTCCTTTGATTGACGATCGAGGGGGGAACGAGTTTGTTTCTTCAAGGACATATTTTTGTTCTGCAAATTCTAGGAAATTGCAGCATGATGGTATCTACAACAACAAGACAGGGTCTCCAAAATCATGGAAAAATATTAGTTTTTATGAAAAGCTCAAATTGTTGAATCTAGGAAAATTCCAGTGGATTGAGACTGGAAGGGTGAGGAAACTATACCCTTATCCACATGTTCAGTAATGAAATAGATTTTTGTGTCCAAAATCTTCCAGTGGGGAGGAATGTGATCAGGTGCTTAGAAGTATGCTCAAAAATCAAAGTTCTCAGAATGACTCGAAACGTGAACGACTGCGTAGTGTTCGTCGTTCAGAATCTGGCGCAACTCGTTTCTCGTGAAATAGATTTTGTATGGCTTCAAAAATGAGTTTTTTTTCTTTATTAAATAGGCGAAAAAATGTAGGCATGTAGCCCAGTCAGTAGTCCGTACTGCTAACGTGGCATGCTTACTGGGCAGGTCAAAGTTTGGTCAATTTCTCCTCCGGCTAGTGGGAGACTACCAAGTGGAAGTTTTGGATTGGTTCAAATTTATGGTGAATTGGAATTTTATTATTGGTTGAATTTTGGGCCAATGAGGAGGAGGCATGTGGCTGAGCCTGGGGCTGTCATGTGTCATCCTCATGGTGAAGATAAATTATGGTTTTGTGCTGGAGGGACCGAGCGGGGGTTGAACCTGAGACCTCAGCCAAACTAGCGCGCGCAATTACCAACTATACTATCCAATGTTTCTTACCCCTTATTCTTGCCATATATATTTGAACTTTGTTGAATGCACCGACGGGGGGGAGTGGGGGCCAGCCCCCAAGACATGCGACAAAGTCACCAGAACCATGGCGGAAGCGTTGAGTGCCTAACCATAAGCACATTTGGTTAAACACTAATTTTCAGTTAATTAAATGTTAAACTTGATCTATCAATATTAATGTGGTTTATCAATAGAGCATTGGGTTTAGAAATTAAGCAGGTTTAATTAGCAGATAAGAAGTTTAATTAACTTAATCTGAGATTAACTTGGCGATTTTTCCAAATCTAGCGTGAGTTGTTATTTTTGGCGCTAGCTAGCCGAGATAGTGCCAGTTAGCTAAATTTAGGGAGGAAATTGTAGAGAAAAATGGAAGAGATCATAACTCAATCAGTTTTCAACCAAATAAGAACCATAAAGAGGCTAAGGTACCATTTTTTGAGGATTCCTAAACACATTGGTGCAGGTTTCAAGAGCAAAAAAGCATTGTAAACACATCATTTTGAAAATCTGAGCATAATATAGAGGCCCAAGCGATGGAAGCTAGACCAAGGAGATGTAGCCTAGGACGGGTGAACTCCTTCATCAAATCCCTGAGTTGATGTTTTGTATGGTGATGTACTACACTTTTATTTGCTATTGTTAAATATTTCTTTTATGCTAAATTGTTCATAAAAATAACATAAAAATCACTCATGAGACTCGATAACTTGCAAGAGAACTTGAACCCTTAAGCACATGTAAAACATTGGTTTCAAAATATGAAAGAGGAATTATCACGATATTACTAACATACCCCATTCAGATAATTTTTGGTATCATATCTTTAGCTTTTTTTGTGCAAGAAGGGATCTAATTGTTTGTGATTTTGTGTCATTCTTACAAGGTTAAAACTCAAAAGAGGATAAGGGAAGTTGGTTGAAAGCTTTGCAGTTGGGTCAAGATGAAGAAGGGAAAGGTTTCCAAAGTCCTCAACACTATCACATCCTCAAGATGAAGTTGAGTCTTCAGTGAGCATGTCTCGTGAAGGAGAACCTACCATGACAAAAGATGAGAGACCATTCAGAAGGAATGTTTTGATATGAATCAAATGGTAAAGGTCATCTATGAGGAGAGGAATTTAAGGATGCAAGGAGAAATTTCTAGGCCTCCAAGAGGAGAGGGTTCTCGAGGAGGAGGAGTCCATGGAGATGGTAATAAACTACCATCCACTCCACCATCATCCTCACCACCATCTACACCTTCCTCTTCATCATCTTCCACTACCACAACCCTTCCATCTATTCATACACATACTTCAAGAGGAACTGATAAATCACCCTTACTTAAACTTGATGTTAAATTTGAGCTTCTAATGTATAACGATGAAGTGAATGTAAAGAAGTTTGATAATTGGATTCGTTATTTGGAGGTTTATTGTACAATTCATAACCTTAAAGAGGATGACATAAAGATTCAATTGGCTTCCTTGACAATGGAGGGTGCAGCACGTGTATGGTGGGAAGAAAGGACACGAGATGAGATTAAAAAACACGGTAAGATATCAATGTCTTGGTATAATTGTATTTCTGCCATTAAAAGGAAATTCTACCCTCTAGATTACATGCAAAAATCCATTATGGATTGGCAGAATTTTAGACAACTAAAGGGACAAAATGTTCAAAATTATACACAAGATTTTAGGACAATAGAACTAGTTTTGGGTGTCAATCTATCTTCTCAAGAAACTCTGTTAAAGTCTATTGGAGGTTTTCAAAGCTATATTAGACATACTATTCTCAAGTTCAATCCCACGAAGTTAGATGAGGTTTGTGTTCAAGCCACACATCTAGAAGCAAGAGGGAAACATGGTGCAGATGAGAAAAGTGATAGTTTCCTTAAGTATGAAGGTAAAGGAAAGGGTAAGTTTAATGGAAGAGGAAAGAAAAAATGTTCTATTAAAATAGAGAAATAGAAACTCACATGTAAACATTGTTCGAAAAATGTCCATGATGAAGACCATCGTTGGAAGCTCCATCCAGAGTTGAAGACCAACAAACTTAAAACCAAAGAGAAGAAGAAAACAGCTACAATCATTGAACATGACTTAGTTTCAAATTCAGGAGATGAAACCAAGATTACAACAATGTGTTTGAAAGGTAAGAACATAGCAAGTACTAGTTCTTTAAGTTTTTCTAATGTAACTCAAGATGATGATACAAGAATTGAACTTTTTCATATTAGAGTTGTTTGAATTCATACCAAAATAGACACACTATTTGATAGTGGTTCTCAAGTCAATTTGATTTCTAAATACTTAGCTAAGAGGTTAAATCTAGAAACTGTTAACATCCAAGACCTAATCCTTTAGGCTGGATATGAAAGAATGCAAACTTGCAGGTAACAAGGAAGTTCATCCTAAGGTTTGCAATCAATTCAAACTTTATTGATGAAGTTAAACTTGATGTAGTTCTGCTTGATATTTTAGTTATTGTTTTGGGAAGTCCTTATCTTTATGATAGGAGGGTAGTATTTCATTGCCGTGAGAATAAGTACCACCTGCTCAAGGATGGAATTGAGTACATAGTTAGAGTGCATAAGAAGAAGAGGATTTTGTCTCTTATACATGCAAGAGAAATGAATAGAATAGTGAATGCAAGTCAAAATTTGGCTTTGATAATGTTCAAGCATTATGATGTTTTGAATTATACCTTTCAAGAAGATGCATCAAATGAAAAAGATTATTTCATTGAAGTTGGTAATGTTTGTAATAATACTTTCAGGGCTCTAACATGTTTCCTTTGAAAAGAGGTAAACAAAATGTGAAAGATTTGCAGCAGTCCACATCAGTGTTGAACAGTGATGGAAACAAGATGTCAGTGCTGAATGGTGAAAAAATCAAAGAAAAAGAGCCAAAGAAATATGACAAAGAAGCCATAGATTCAAAAAGTACTTTTTTTTTTTTAACGATGGTACATGGAAATGGTGAAAACACTTGGTCAAAAGTTGACACAAGTACAAGGAAAGAAAAACTAAAAATCACCATGTCGATAGTGTTCGAGTGAGACATTTTTCAAGTTTCCTTTGATTGACGACCGAGGGGGGAACAAGTTTGTTTATTCAAGGACATATTTTTTTTCTACAAATTCTAGGAAATTACAGCATGATGGTGTCTGCAACAACAAGACAGGGTCTCTGGATCAAGGAAAAAGTTTATTTTTTATGAAAAGCTCAAATTGTTGAATCTAGGAAAATTCTAGTGAATTGAGACTAGATGGGTGAGGGAATTGTACCCTCATCCACATGTTCAGTAATTAAAGATCTTTCGGGGTCCAAAAGCTTCCAGTGTGGAGGAATGATCAAGTGCTCAGAATTATACTCAAAAATAAAAGTTCTCATAATGGCTTGAAACCTGAACGACCACGTAGTGTTCATCGTTTTGAACCCGGAGCAACTCGTTTCACGCAAAATGGACTCATTATGGCTTTATAAATGAGTTTTGTTCGCTTTACTGAACAGGCAAAAAAATGCAAGGCAGCCCAGTTAGCAGTCTGTAAAACTGACATGGCATGTTGACTGGGCAAGTCAAAGTTTGGTCAATTTCTCCTATGGCTAATGGGACACTGCCAAGTGGCAGTTGTGGATTGGTTCGAATTTATGGTGAATTGGCATTTTATTATTGGTTAAAGTTTGGGCTAATGAGGAGGAGGCACGTGGCTGAGCCTAGGGCCACCACGTGTCCCCCTCATGGCAAAGAAAAATTATGGCTATGTGTCGGAGGGACCAGGCAAGGGTAGAACCTGAGACCTCCGCAAAACTAGCACGCATCGTTACCAACTATACCATCCAATGTTTATTACCCCTTATGATTACCATATATATTTGAACTTTGTTGAATGTGTCGAGGGGGGGAGTGGGGGCCATGCCCCAAGACATGCGACCAAGTCACCGGAACCACGGGAGAAGCACTGGGCGTTTAACCATAAGCGCATTTGGTTAAACACTAATCCGCAATTAATTAAATTTTAAACCCACTTAATCAATGTTAATGCAGATTATCAATGGAGCATCAAGTTTAGCAATTAAGCAGGGTTAATTAGCGGATAAACAGTTTAATTAACTTAATCAGATATTAACTTGGCAGTTCCACCGAATCCAGCGAGAGTTTCTATTTTTCGCGCCAGCTAGCCCAGATAGTGTCAGTTAGCTAAATTTAGGGAGGAAATTGCGGAGAAAAGTGGTAGAGATCATAACTCAGTCAGTTTTCAACCAAATCATGAGCAAAAAGAGGCTAAGGTACCATTTTGTAGTGTTCTAAACTCATTGGTACAGGTTTCAGGAGAATAAAATCATTTTAAACACATCATTTTTGAAATTTGAGCATAATATAGAGGTCCAAGCCATGGAAGCTGGACCAAGGAGATGTAGCTCAGGAGGGTTGAAATCCTTCACCAAATCCCTGTGTTGATGTGTTGTATGGTGATGTATTGTACGTTTATTTTTTGTTGTTCAATCTTTCTTTTATGTTAAATTTTTCATAAAAATAACATAAAAATCACTCATGAGACTTAATAACTTGCAAGAGAACTTGAATCCTTAATCCTATGTAAAACATTTGTTTCAAAATCTGAAAGAGGAATTAGCACAACATTACTAAAATACCCCATTCAAATCATTTTTGGTATTATATATTTAGGTTTGTTGTGCAAGAAGGGATCTAATTGTTTGCAAGTTTTTGTCATGCTTACAAGGTTAAAACTCAAAAGAGGAGAAGGGAGAATATATATATCATTATAAAAAAATATTGCAAAGGAAAACAAAAAACAAAAATTTGGAAACCTTTAAAAACCAACTATCTTAGGATGAAAAACATGAAGAGGAATAAGACTACTTGAAAAATGGTTACATAATCAATATTTAACAAAAATATTATGTATACTGAGGACAAAACAAAATTTAATGTGTCAAAAATATGCCCTAAAAAAAAATGTTGATGGTTTTCAAAATCTGCATGAAAATCTTCAACATTTAAAAAAAAAAATCCACACTTCATACATTATAAAATTTAAATTGTCAAAAGTAATCCCTCTAAAAAATCGGGTTGATGTTGCATCAACACTTTTCAAAATGAGCATGAAAAATCGCTAACATTTTTTAAAAAAATTTCATCCCTGATACATAAGAAAATTTAAAGTGTCAAAAATATGCTAAAAAAAAAAGTTGTATTCTGAATCAACACTTTTCAAAATTAGATGATTTTTTGCTACCTCAAAAAAAAAGGTGTATTCTGAAGCAATACTTTTCAAAATCAGATGATTGTTTGCTACCTAAAAAAAAGTGTATTTTGAATAAACACTTTTCAATATCAGATAATTTTTTTCTACCTCAAAAATCAGGTACTCATATCAGTTCTCGTTTCAAAGTTTACATTGTTTGGCCTTGTAAATCTAGAAAGGCAATTGAACTAGCATGCACACAAAATATTAGAAGGGTATGTCAAATCAAATCTGGAATCCATATCAACATGGGGGTTTTGATGCACTAAATTATTCAAGACTTGAATTTTTCTCAAAAGGCTTGATTTGGCTAGAACAAGAATGATTGGTTTAATAACATTCACGATGAAGATTAGGATACCAAAGCACTTAACATATATGAATCCTTCAGCCAATGGTTCTATTTATCTTGACAATTAGAATGGTAGGGTTCATAGCCTTGGGCATGCATGAACGATATACATTCTGTTATAGGTCAATTTGGGCATCATTCCCAATGACCTGGTTAAACTGAACATCATCCCCAAAACCAATTAATAGCGTCTATCATCCCCTATCATTTTAGTTGCTACATGCCCTAAGACAAAGAACAAGAACAAATCATCCGTGACTTCCATTGTGAGATTTCCAAGATTTGAATTACATGTTATATCACCTATGAGCTCACCAACGCAGTCTCTCAAGGGGCTAAGTGCATTGCATATGCAGGTACCTCCATTCAAGGGTGCTCTACAAAGCACTTCCTGACACTCAAGGGTGCGTTGGTCAATTGGGAGCAAAATTCTCATTGTTCCGGAATCTCTAGTTGGCCAGTACCTTCTAGAAGAGTGCATATGTGTCAAACTTCGAATCCATGTGTCCATTTGATACCTCTGAGCTTGCAAACATGTCTTTCCTATTATTATAAAGTAATTGATTGTGAAACTACCTTCAGCTCATCTATAAATTGAGTAGAGAAATGCTAGTGGAATTTCATTTCTTATTGAGGATTTGATTCGAGTGATATGTTGCTGGAGAGATGTTCATTGTGATGAGGCTGGGATGATGTTGGAGATGGTGACATCAAATCAATCGTTGGTTGTAACCTCCCCTTCTATCCATTAATAAATATTGTTGCTTAATTTCCCACATATGTATATGTATAAGCTTCTATCTTTCATATTATTAATTCTTATCTGATGTATATGGTTCATGTTTCAATGATTTTATTGAATAACTTGAATATGCATGTGTATATTGCAATCTCTTTGTTGTTTAGTGTTCATTCTTGCAGGAAATATTTTGGTGATCTAGCTTGGATTTGAAGCAACAGCAAGAGCAACAGAAGGAGAATAGGAAGTGCTTAGACCCCAAGTAGGTTTCTTGATCTATTCTATGTGTCTATTTACTGTTAGGAAAATTATCTGCAAAGTCTTTAACCTGTTGTTCTAAATGCATAGCACCACATTTAGGGAAGAATGTTTTATTCGTAATTCATAATTCCGCATAACAAATTGTTGACTTCGCTGGGGAGTTTACCCTTCATCCTTGGTGTGTTTGCTTCTGTTTATCCACCCAGTAGAATTTACTCTTAAAGATTAGGATTTTTGAAATAAAATTTGCATTAAAAGTGTGTTAAACAGCTTGAGTTTTTATTCTGTTGCACCCAACACACTGTTGAATAGGACATAGTGCTTTGCAGAGCATTGTCTCCCATTCAGGGGTACTTTGCAATGCATTGTCTCCCCTTAGAGACTGTGTTTCCCCCTATAGCCAACCAAATTCCCATTGAATTTTTTGTTGCATTTGTTTTCAGATTTTTGTTTGTTGTATTTTCAAGAGCCCGATGCCTCATAGAGACCAGTGACTTTACCTGCATCTTCCTCCTTTGAAAGAAAAGTTTGTTCAATGTTTATTTAAAGTGTTTTTCTTTATCATTGACAAATTAATTTCAAAGTATTTTCATTACTGCATTAGATCCATTTTCTTTTGAAAAGGAAATTGTCGTTAAATTCTTCGTTTCCTATAGGAGAAATTGTAGTTAAATTATTCATTTTTCCTAAAAAGAGAAATTGTTGTTCAATTCCTCATTTCTCACAATAAAAGGCATTTGTTTTTATTGATTTGATGCACTTAGTTTCCTTTTCTTCATTCACATTAAAGGGACTGAAAAGAAAAACCTGCATTTTCATGTAGTGGATTGTGTGTTTTGCATAGGAGAAAATTAGGAAAGCTGCATATTAGTTTGTGCTCTTTGTTGTTTTCTCTCAAATTGATTGCTCTTTCCCTCTAGTAGCTAAGATTTTCATTAAAGAAACTAAAATTGAAAGTTTTCTTATAATTTTAGTTTGCATTTTATGAATTTCCATCACATCATCATGGTGAAACTTGAAAGGCAAATTGATAAACAAGATCAACTTAAAATTTACATCAATTTACCTAACAAAGCATTGGAACCATAATGATAACATTTAGAAGGTCTAGACTAGAGACATGTTTCGGCGTTGTAAAACATAGCAGCTATCGTTAATTGTCTGCGATACATTCCGAGTGTGATACCTCACTCCACGTACATCAGTATATCATAGCTCGTGCACGTACTTTCGGGTATATCAGCGATATTACAGTACGAAAAGTATAAAGGGGTGCTCTCATTGTGCGGTTTCGCATCAGACAACGCTAATACAGACTTGGGACTCCATGTACCTTCAGGTATATTTTGGAGGACAACCTTAGGTTTCTATCCATCCATAGTGAACCGAGTTGGCCACCTTGTAAATTGTGATACACCGAACACAACATTCGGGGAGATTGCTTTCCCGTACTTCTTGGTTTGCCAGGAGGTATTCTGCAGTTCACATTTTCTTGGTAAACCTTCTGCCTAGCATTACCCTTTTATTTTGTTTATTTGTTTTTTGGTTAAAATAAATCATTCATCATGAAATAACAAAATCCTTTTCCCCTTCGTTCGCATAGATTAGCATTGAAACCACCTTTACCACTAGAAGTTACTCCTGTTCGGCAAAGGTGACATCACTCTACCGAAACCAGTACTATTAGTACCTCTTTTGAAGCATCATCTTCTCATATACTAGAGTCGGCACAAGTTTTTTCTACAAATCCTATTTTGTCTACTGTTGTCGAGACAGATTCCTCACAGCTACCCGTGGTCACGATCCATCCAATTAGTGAGACGATACCTCCCGAAACTGACGTTGTTCAACCGGAATTTGATCCATATCCTATCTCTTCTTTGCCAAAAAATCTAAATCCTGAAGTCGAACGACCGGAATTTGTTCCTCCATTGGTCATCCCACAATTTTCTGTAGCCATTGAGTCTCCCATATCACACAGTCAACCTCCTGAAATATGATTTGGGCCTGACGGTGAAATACTTCCACCTGGTTTGATTTCGATTGAAGAAATCCCACAAGACGAAACACCATTAACTCCAACCCATTTTGGGGAGGATATTTTCTTATACAATTCTTTTCCTCAATCACCACCCTCTACTTTTGTTGATCCTGTGCCTATTCAAATTCCCGTCATTTCAAAAGGGTACACATTTGGTCAAGTAACCATGCCTGAACCAACATCTTCGGTTGGGCCATCTATTCCAATTACGTAAACACCTACCCTCGCTACACCGTTGATGTTTACAACTTCACCAAAGTCATATTTACATGGAGGCCCTTTACTTCCATCAAGATATAAATATTTATCTATAATTTTCTCTGGTGCATCTTCAAACCCATGGACTTCACCAATTTCATCGTCTGGTATTCTAATTGGTAAACATATAGTGAGTACTGAATGACTTGATTCTATATACACATCATCAGGGCAATATCAAGTTGGTCCTTCTCGGTCTATTCCATCCAGTACCATATCAAATAGACTCCCTACATTTGGAGAGAAATATTTTTCGTCTTATTATCCTCCTCATGCTGGGAGGCAACCTATGGTCACCCACTTGGACAGTAATCCGTCATTTTTTGGTCAACATAATGTCGAAATGAATGTTTTTCAATGGCAGCCCACTCTGCCTATCCAACCAAAAAAGGTTATACACTCGTATCAACCAGTTCAACCTGTTACACCCACATCATTTCCACTTGTTAATACATATTTACCCCTATTACAGACACAAACTGTTGTACAAAAACCATTTCAGGCGGGTCATTCAACTCAATGTTGAAAATGGAAACAAGAAACAGTGAAGGAGGCCTCCTGAAACATCTTTTCTGATCCTAGTTGGAAAGTGATCACCTAAACTAGGTGGGGACCACACATGTGATTTTTGTCGAAAAGTCTATTTTTTAGACTATGTCTATTTTTAGACATATGGATCATGGACCAGGAGCTGCAGTATGCTATTCTTGGAGGATTTTTCATGTTGGTAAAAATATATGGATCTCTATTTTTAGCATTTAGGTCGAAGTCTATTTTTAGACTGGCGGGCTAAAAATAGAACAGTCAAATATTATTTATCCTTAATAATATTTGGACGCTAAACTTCAGTTTACTCTCTTGGAGCACTTCAGTTTGACCCCCAGAGGTGGGGCATGCAGCTTCCAGAAGGATTTACACTTTTCCTATGGGTTAGGTGAGCTAATGCATGGTTGACTTCAGTTAGAGCTCAAGTGGTGGAGTTCGGTGGAGTTGATGCGACAGTTAATGGAGATGGTGTTCTGGTTAACTAGTTGAACTAGTTGTATTTAGTTTAACTGGCTAATACACTAGAGATGAGTTGGGTGAATTAAATATTATTTAATTCACTAAATATTAACTCATTATTCAACTAAAGAACACATTAGTTTAACTCAGTGCATGGACAGTTCAATGGCGACAAGTGAAAGAGGTAGATGAAAGCGTTGAGTTAGCTATCAGTTGCGACATTAGTTGTGCATGGGATTTGCACCACACTTGGAGGAAATTACCAATGACAATTGTGCAGTTGGAGCCAGTGAGATTCAAACTTGGATCTCTATTTAGACCAGCCTTGATTGCGCAATAGAGGCAGAGAATTAGTGGGTGTGTTTTGAACCTGTGACTTGTTCAAAACCAAGCTAGTTTTTGTGTAGCTTTGGGAGATAGTACTGAGTACTTGTGAGGAGTTTGTACTATGTATTTGCTGCATGTTCTCTCCATATAATATACAGAATAGCTGAGGGGTTTTCAGCTATAGGCTTTCCCCATACATACTGTGTTAATGTGTGTGATGATTTGATGTGCTATCGCTTCTATTCTTTCCGCATGTGACAATTAATTGTAGAAGAGATTATGTGTCATGCATGCAATTCGAAATTGATGTGTGATCAGGTTAATATCCATTGAATAAGTGATTTATTCAGAAAATTTCTACATGGTATCGGAGCAATATTAATTGTCGAGATCTATTACGGTGATTGCAAACTTATTTCCTCGGACAGAGCCTGCATACGGGCCAGATAGCCTCCGGATTCATCTTTATTTGGAAAGTGAAAGGTCTGGTAAAAGCCCATGCAGTCAATCTCTGATTTGGAAATAATTTGTTCTCAAGTGTAGATCGGAAGCGATTGAGTTATCAGCTGGTGGTGAAATTCGAATTTGCAGATTTGTGTTCTTGGTGCCGCGGCGAAAATGTCTTTCATCGGTTTGCGACTCGAATATGCCTTGGAAGGAAGTTCGAATTATGTTGCATGGAAGGACCGCATGGAGGCTGTATTAGATGATAATGGGCTCTTGGAATTCATGGAGAAAGAGATTCCAAAGCCTACTTCTAATGATGCTACTGTTGTGGATACCTAGTGAAAGAAACAAGCAAAGTGTCGAAGGATCCTGTTGGAGGGCATAAAGGATCACATTGTATCCAGCCTGCATGGAAAGGCTTATCCATATTTAATGTGGAAAGCTTTGACGGATCTATACCAAAGCAAGAGCCACCAAAGGAAGCTGGTGCTCAAAGATAGACTCAGGAACATCAAGATGGAGAAAGGCGACAGCATCGCAAAATACCTCACGAAGTTCACTCAGTGCATAGATGAGCTGGGAAGTGTGGGGGTGACTGTCGAAGATGAGGATATGGTGGACCTAGCTCTCCTTGGTCTTCTGAAGGCTTGGCATTCCTATCAGGATAGTGTCAATGGTCGGGAGAAGTTGCCAGGATGGGAGCGACTGTGGTCGGATCTCATGCAAGAGGAGATCAGGAGGACTACCAGAGATGGATCTTCATCAAAGGCATCTGATGAAGAAGACTATGCTTTGGTTGCCAAAGCAAGGAAGGGTAAGGGCAAGGAGAAGGCTTCTCAATCCGGTGCGGATGGTAAAGAGCGTGACATTTCCAAAGTGAAGTGTTTTCACTGTCACGATCATGGACATTACGCCACGAATTGTCCACAAAAGAAGAAGAACAAGCAGGCTGCTGGAGCTGCAGCTGGTGAGGCTCTTGCCTCGCAATTTGAGCTGGACTTCTCATTGATCGCATGCATGTTTTCTAGTGCGTTGGGATCGGGGTGGTATTTTGATAGTGGCGCATCCTTTCACATGACGGGAGATGCAAATCTTTTCAGTGACTTGGTGGAGAAAGGTCTCCAGATGCATGGTGAGTTGGGCGACAGTGGACGATACAATGCGACCGGAATTGGTACCATAACCTTTTAGAGGGAGTCAGGTAAACTCATTCTTTTACAAGATGTATTGCATGTACCAGGTCTAACAAAGAATTTGATCTCAGTCGCAATGTTAGAGGATAAAGGGTATGAAGTTGTCTTCAGAGAAGGAAAATTTTCCCTTCGGCACAAGGCAACGGGACAAGTCAAGAAGTTTGGGATTCGAGCAAAGAATCTCTACAGACTTGAAGTAGATGGGATGTCTACGGAGCTTCCTACTGTTGGGAAGCGGGAGAAAGACATGCAACTGAAGCTTGAGAGGGAGCAAGTTTTGCATGCAGGTGAAAGTGAACCTCGGGGTGTGGAGCAGCCACAAGAGGATCATGGAGTGGGAGAGACCACTCATGCAGAGAAACTTCGTGCCAGATGGGCAGAGGGAGTGCATGCAGCTATACCACCAAGTGAGAGGTGGGGCGACATGCATGATTAATCCCAAGAGGAGATTTCAGGGCAGGATTCATGAGATGGTGTGGATCTCATGATTTGAACCTAGCTACGAGGTGCCCACAGCGCAGCAGTAGCAGATCAGTTGGATTGATGCAGGCAGATCAAAGTGACAGTGTCGGATACTGGAGCGCGGATCAGAGTTGACAGCAAGTGCAAGAGTGCATGGGTGCAAAGAGTCAACAGCGCAGTGGTTCCTGATGACATGTGCAGTTGGCCAAGCAGAAGTCGAAGACTTTGATGATAGATGCTAGATGCATCAAGACTGATTGAGTTGTTTGGAGCCTATTCAGTTTCAGAGGAGTTGCAGAGCAGATGTATGGAGTTGCATGGCGCTTGTGGAAGTTGCAGGGCGAATGCATGGAGTTGCACATCGCATGCAAAGACAGTCCTTTCTTGTTGAGAGGGAGTGTTGAAAATGGCAACAAGAAACAGTGAAGGAGGCCTCCTGAAACATCTTTCCTGATCCTAGTTGGAAAGTGATCACCTAAACTAGGTGGGGACCACACATGTGATTTTTGTCGAAAAGTCTATTTTAGACTATGTCTATTTTTAGACATATGGAGCATGGTCTAGGAGTTGCGGGATGCTATTCTTGGATGATTGGTCAAGTTGGTAAAAATATATGGACATCTATTTTTAGACATACAGGTCGAAGTCTATTTTTAGACTGCCTGTCTAAAAATAGAACAGTCAAATTTTATTTACCCTTAATAATATTTGGACTCTAAACTTCAGTTTACTCTCTTGGAGCACTTCAGTTTGACCCCCGGAGGTGGGGCATGCAGCTGCCAGAAGGATTTACGCTTTTCCTATGGGTTAGGTGAGCTAATGCATGGTTGACTTCAGTTAGAGCTCAAGTGGCGGAGTTCGGTGGAGTTGATGCGACAGTTAATGGAGGTGGTGTTTTGGTTAACTAGTTGAACTAGTTGTATTTAGTTTAACTGGCTAATACACTAGAGATGAGTTGTGTGAATTAAATATTATTTAATTCACAAATTATTAACTCATTATTCAACTAAAGAACACATCAGTTTAACTCAGTGCATGGACAGTTCAGTGGCAACAAGTGAAAGAGGTAGATGAAAGGGTTGAGTTAGCTATCAGTTGCGACATTAGTTGTGCATGAGATTTGCACCACACTTGGAGGAAATTACCAATGAAAATTGCGCAGTTGGAGCCAGTGAGATTCGAACTTGGATCTCTATTTATACCAGTCTTGATTGCGCAATAGAGGCAGGGAAATTAGTGGGTGTGTTTTGAACCTGTGACTTGTTCAAAACCAAGCTAGTTTTTGTGTAGCTTTGGGAGATAGTACTGAGTACTTGTGAGGAGTTTGTACTATGTATTTGCTGCATGTTCTCTCCATATAATATACAGAATAGCTGAGGGGTTTTCAGCTATAGGCTTTCCCATACATACTGTGTTAATGTGTGTGATGATTTTATGTGCTATCGCTTCTATTCTTTCCGCATGTGACAATTAATTGTAGAAGAGATTATGTGTTATGCATGCAATTCGAAATTGATGTGTGATCAGGTTAATCTCCATTGAATAAGTGATTTATTCAGAAAATTTCTACACTCAATACCCTCAAGTATTGGGCCCACAGACTCCAAATACTCCGGTTAATTTACAACAATAGCTTGTACCTTGAATCATTTATTCACAAGCTGCTTTACCATATTATGGGATGTCACTGCTGTTAGCCACCTATAAAATTTGTCATATCAAATGGTGGCTAAATCATTTTTGAAGCCTTCAAGAAACAATTTTTATTGCAAAAAATTGTTATCTCTTGAAGCCTTATGAAGACATCATGCCCTCTGTTTAACCTTCACTACTGTTTCCCTTTCGAAATGCTAAAAATCTGCTATTTTCATAAAGAAAAGACTGCTGCAAAAATCCCATTTTTTCCCCTCCTTTCACTTCAAATTAACCTCCATTTTACCCCCTTGCTTCCTCATAAAATTCCTCTTTTTTTCATTATTTCCCCTTTCCCCTTCATAAAAATCCTTTTGTAAGGTTTGAAAATCCTTTTTGAATCTTACCGAAACCCCCAAATCCATCAAAAAACTTTGAAAATTTCATAAAAATAAGTTTTTTTGACTATAGGCTTAAGCCCCTTTTGGCTAAGTCCTAAACCACTTCCCCACGTGTGCCCTAGTGCTGGAACCAAGCGCTAATAGTCCTGAGCGCTTATCGCATCGGAAGCAATTGCCGAGTGCAAATCTTTGTGTTTTATGAATCCTCCGATCCGATGAGCCCCGTTGTATTTAACCACCGATCCCTTGTTTCATTCGCATAACCTCGGGCCTGCAATCGGGCACTAACACATTGTATAAACCTTCCCGATCATGTTTTCCCTTTGAAAATTCATAAAACCCACTTTTCCTAAGTTTTTGTCTAAACCCGCCGGTGCAATGTTTTTACGAAAGGGACCGTCGATCTAAGAAGTCGATCGATGATCCACAGGATCTCGCATCGGATATTTTCAAATGGGTAGATTGAAAAGGCCCGCACCATTGTTCCGATGTGATTGGCCCTTACATATATAAACCTCGGTCCCTTTGCTTTTCCATATATCCAAAGCCCTACAATCTGGCGCCAAGCCTCTTATAAATAAACCTGCCCCGACGCATTAAACCTTTGTATTTCATAACTTTTTGATTTTTATATGTTATAAAGGGTCCTGCTCGTTCATTGGCTAAACCCATTCCTGACCGTTGATCTTGGACCAATCAACGGCTTGCGCAATCTCGCATCGGGAGATTTCATTGGCGCGTTAAATATTTTATTTTGCAACCTCTGATTGGCAATCTCCCAATCAATTATTAATCGTTGATCTCCTCCCCGCCTTCCTAGATCTGACGATTTCCGTTACTCCCACTCAAATCCTTTTCCCCCCGCTGAAAACTCCTCTAATTCATCCTCCACCATCAATCTGATCTGCAAATCGACGGCCCACAGTCAATCGGATCGGCGCTCCTCTGTCCAATGCCCCCGCCAATCGCAGAGCTCCGATTACATCTGGACCGTCCACGTGTCAAGATCCGACGGTTCAGATCAATTTTCCCGACTTTGGTTAAAAACATGCAGCCCCCCTTTATTATTATTTTTAGCCAAATCTCCACCGTTGATCTCTGCAGATCAACGGCCCATATTAACCCTTTCTCCGCCTTATGTATCATTTCCATTCAACCCCAGATCTGATCTTCGCCGTTAATTTTTTGATCTAATGGCTCAGATTGAAGCCACCCCGCCTACTTCCGCCCGCGCATCTATCCAATATCGTACTCACTCCCCACCATCCGATCTGAGACCCCAAATCTAACGGTTAACGCACATTTTCGCGTAACTTTGAGCACGTCCGTTAAATCCCAAAAATCACGCGATGTAGGCGGTATTAAAATGCCACGTGTCAGGCGCGAACACATATCGCGTTCGAAAATTGAAAACCACCTATTCCCCTTTTGCCCGCGCGATACCACTGGTTTATCCTCCCGAAACCGCTTTTCTTTGTTCCATTGTGTTTTATCGCGTGTGACCTCCGCCGTTGATCTCGGTCCCGATTTGATTTCGCGTTGTTTTATTGCCCTCCGCCTTCACCAAGGGATTTCTTATATGAATCTTAACCGTTGATCTCGTTTGGCTAATCTAATCCAACGGCCTACATTATCCGGGAAACCCCAAATTTCATTTCAATACATTTCTTCTGCCAAAGGGATTTTCACCCTTTTCCTTTGTATTTCTTCGCATTTTCACTTATTGTAATTATAATGTGACCCCTTCGCATTGTATCATTACGATTTCTCTGGACCGTTGATCAAAACTGATCCATGGTGCGGACTTAATCCTCTGCATCATTCTTCTAAAAACCGCCTCCTCTGACCCCCGCGAACAATCTCCACCGTTAGATGTTGTCATCCAATGGCTATGCTCCAGACCGAAACCTCCAAAGCAATTTTACCAAATACGCAGGATTTCATAACTATTTTATGGTTTATGCAGGTTTTAAATGTTTTTCGAATGATTTTAAAAGAAAATAAAAGTTGAGGATGACGATCCTCCAGGATTTTGTTTATCAAAGGGATTGTTCTACAGGGTTGCAACACCATTTTTGCTGGTGTCTCATGAACGTTGGTAGCTCTATAAATCCCTTGTCACACCTGCACATCAACAAGACACGGCAAAATTAAAAAACAAGAAAAGAGTATCAGTGTTGAAGACCTAACCACAGTAGAACTTAAGATTGAAGACTGTTTTCATAGTTTTGAGGGATTATGGCTAAGATCGACAATAAAAAGCCTAATCCACTCAATTAAACACAGAATTAAAGAAAATTAACAGTGTTTAAAGAAAATAAAAATATCTATCAGACAGAGAAAGCCTCCACCACCACATCAGACGCTAATTGATTCCTCTCAGCTACCAAAAGGCCACCTGTAGCCTCAAAGCATTCAACAAAGGTCGAGTAATGACCAGAACAGAGCATATCTTCCCCAATACAGCCAAATAGTTATTCCAAGCCAAAAATATTTATTGCAAAAAATATCAGCAGAGTTATTACAAGATGAAACAGAGCCTTAAAGTCAACAAAAGCTTCCAGCAAGCTTAATACTTAATGTAAAAGAATTAATACAGAGGAAATATCTGTAAACTTCTCCATTGAGCCCCTCAAAGGCCGAGAAGCATTAAATCTGTATTAATTGAACGCATAGATATTTTCTCCCATTCGACCTCCTCATTTTCCTATAAAATCTTATTGAGGAGCTCATTGTAAAGGGTTGGTTGCAGAACTTCGAAATATACTTGTGCTCGAAACTTCTACTTGTAAATAGTGTTCAAAGGCTCTTGAAGCTCTGTTTGTCATTAAATAATTTAGGCTGAGAAGTGAAGATGATTGCTAAACTGAAACATTGGACTTGAATATTGTAACTGGATTGGCATCAATATACAAGCTGATTCTTGGGATCTTGGTCTATATCACTGGTGAAGTGCTTCTTTCTATGTTATTGTTTTTTCCTTTCATGTATGCCATATTGTCCATTATTCTCTGATAAATAACAGCAAGCATAGAGTTAGGATTTACTGTTTACAGTACCCTTCTCTGACTGATAAGCTTTATCTCAATGTTTTCCTCCAATTTGTTTATTTAAGAATGATTCAATACAATTTAAGCAGTTAGGAATGCTAGTGTTCCCTCGTCCTACTATTTGCTTTAAACGTCGTTCTTGGATGTTATTTTCATTATTTACTTAGTAAAGTTAGACTAGAAAAGTGATGGTGTGCCCTGTTTTCTACTTTCTATTCTCCAAAAGTAAGTTCTGAAATTTTCCCTCAGTGTATGCCGAAAGCAGACTAGATTTAAAAGTATCTTATCTGATCTTAAGTTGCACTTTGTTTCTCTTATCTGTTTTCATACTTTCTGAAATTAATTATACGGATTACTGGATTGTTTTTCTATTGAGTTAGCTTTAATACAAGCTTGTCCAAAGAGGTTTTATGGTGAGCCTGCCCTTTTGCCAGTTTTAAACAGTTACTTAAAATGATTTTCTTGTTTGGACAGACTATAAATCCTAGTTGAAATTATTGTCTATTTCCACTCCTCCAACACTTTTATTTTTTCAATTCCATCATTTAATCTCAAAGATCTTGTGATATAGATTACTTTCCCCTTGGACCACTCTTGAATTATTGCACAATTAAATCCCTTTTATGACTCCATAGCCCAATGGACTAAAAACTAGCGTTATATCTGTCTAATCAGCCAAAGCTTGTTCTGATTGCTTGCAACTTCATACCTTTGAAACTCTTTCCATTTAGGACTTTCCAATCAACTAATAATCATGCTCAACCATCCAAAACCAAAACAAAACCTCGTTCTTAATAACTAGCCTTACATCATACCCAAAAGCTTTAAAGATAACTCAATCTTTTCACTTTATTGAAGAGATCCCTCTCCGGATTTAGGTGGGCTAGATCCTAGAATCCCAAAGTGGTTCAAGTGTTGTCTCTGCAGTTTTTATTTTCCAATATTTCAAATTACAGATTCCTAACAACTGCCACAACCAGGTTATACTTATCCTCAACTGAATCCAAGTTATCCTAATTTGGGTTATAACATTGGTGGACAGACCCCTTGGCAGCCTCAGGCGCAATTGCCTCAACCTTCATTTCAACAAGTATCATATCCAAGTTTTGGTCAACAAAATCCTCAAGTGTTTTCTTATCAAAACAACCCCTATTTGGGTTACTAGCAGCAGATTCATTATGTTGGTGCTCAAAGTCCTCTTGCCCAAGAAATTCCATCATGCCCTGGCTATGCTCAACCTGACCTTAATCGACAGTTTCCCTTTGTTGTAACTTTAGAGTTACTGGATTTAAATTGGCTAACCAATTATCCAATCAACTATGCTCCTTGGTGGCCGGAAATACCTCACAAATTACCCTCGGATATTCCTAAATTCAATGGAAACCTTGGGGAAGACCTGTCGACTCATGTTATGACTTATCAACTTTTGTGTTCATCAAACTCCATGAATGATGACTATGTTCGACTACGTCTTTTCCAGCATATGCTCACGAGTCCGGCTGCAAAATGGTACATTGAGTTACCTATATCTTCTTTTGATAATTTCATTGCCCTAGCTACTATCTTTTTTACTGACTTCCAGTTACCCATACGATATGAAACTAGAACGAAACTTTTGAATAATTTTAAACAGACTAATGCTACTCACATTTCTGATCATATTCATGAGTGGTGTCATCGTCGTAGAATGGTTAAGACATTTTTTCCTAATCAGTGCCTTGCTAAGTGGTTCATTAAGTCCCTGTTACCATCTATAACTGAGCATGTGGCTAAGGGTGGCGTCATCACTGAAGAGAAATTCATTTCTCGTGCTCAATATTTAGACTTGATTTATACACGGTTTGGAATTCTCTATGAAAAAATTTCAAATGCGCCGTGATCTAATTTTATTGTTCCTCCTCAATTAAAGGACTCTCATGTCAGAGTTGGTATGATTGATACTGCAATAACACATCATACTACTGCATTTGATCCTGCACCTTCTTCTGAAATCAATGCCATGTCATTTGACAAAGGTAAAAGTGACAAGCAACCCAGAAGTAAGAAAAAAGGGAAATTAAAGAAAAAACAAACTTCTAACCCATAGGAAAGATCATCTGATCAATCATCTGGAACTAGGAAACCTCATTATCCATGCATAATTTGTAATGAGGAACACTTTTTTCGGGATTTTCCTCACCACGCTGAAGTTTCAAAAATGGTTAAAACTTCACATGCATCAGTTGTGTTGACAAATCCGTTTCCAAATCTAGACACAAATTTGGTTACTACGAATCCAGCATCTAGTTCCCAACTGCTTATGTTATCTGTCACAAAACCTTTAATGGATATTTTTGTGTCAACGCATAAGAAATATTATGGTAGTCAGGCCACTGATCAACCTCGACCACGAATCCGTCGAAGAAATCGATACCACCTACTACTATTCATGAATTGACAATCAAGCCACCGAAGGGATTCGTTCATAAATCGACATATAATCCTCAAGTAAGAGCTGCTCAAAATTATAATATAGTTGAATATTTGGCTCAATCCCCTTCAGCTATGTCAGCTCTTGAGGTATTACAAAATTTTCCCTCCCAGAAACAGGCTTTATTGTCAGCTATTGATGGAATTGATCCGACTGATTCTAATCTCGTCGTTTTTAATCATACAGGCTATGTGCCACAATTACCAGCAGAATTGGCATTCTCTATACAAGTAAATGTTCTCAATCACCTTGTTCATCGTACTATTATTGATGAGGGAGAATCTACGTGAATTATGTCTCTAAACTGTTGGAAGTCACTTGGCTCACCGCGCCTATCTCAATCATCAACAACCTTGAAGGATTTTGACAGACATACATATAAGCCTTGTGGTATTATTAATAACCTGCATGTTTAACTAGGGGGGAAAACAGTGAATGTTGATGTTGAGGTCGTTGATGGACCCCTTGACTATAATATTCTACTTGGAAGGCCATGGGTATATGATATGACTGTAATTTTTTATACATATTTTAGAATGATCGCCTTTCCATATAAGGTGCCATCACAGTCATTAATCATCTATCCTTCTTTGCCTCCACTTCTCGGGTAACCAAAAGTGTTTCGTTCATTCACACACCCCAACTAGCACTTCAGAACATTGGTGTAGGACTCTTAAAGGATTCCACTCTCATGGGAACCTTTGCATTACTGCCACTTGCGACGTCGATAGAAATTGCAAGTATAGAGACATGCTACATGATCTCTTCCACTCCATCTATCTTAAGGAAGAGTACGGGTGATTCTAAAATTTTTAATTTGGATGAGTTTCTGCTGCCTACCCCTATTGAGCTGGCATACCAATCAATCTATCTGGCTTGGGCGGCGTATCCGAAATCATCGCCGTCGGTTGTTTGGGTTGATCGTTCCTTAGATTTTGGTACTCCATCTGATCTTTTTTCCTCAACTTTATTAACAGATGAGAATATTTTGGAAAACATGATGTCAGAAGGAGAACCTTGGGAAAATTATCATCATCGTTCCCATATTCCTGATTATGAAGATAATCTTAGTGAACTATATCACCCATCGATCAAAAATTTCTTTTCGAATTCTTTACCAACTAATGCAATCGATTCTGAGCGAAATCTGTGAAATATTGAAGAAACTATTTCTATTGATATTTCTACCAAACCTGGAGTGGTAGAAAATATTCATGTTGGCATGTCTTGTTCTCCATCAGAACTTCAAATATATTTCTCTCTATTTCGTGAATTTTGAGATATATTTGCTTGTCTTATGAGGAGATTCCAATTATTGACACTAGTATTGTTGAACACACTATTAATATGTATCTTGATGTCAATTCGGTGTGTCAATGCCTTCGTCCTATTTATCCGAATAAGGCTGTTGCCATTAAAGTAGAAGTTGAAAAACTTTTGTGTGCTGGTTTCATATACCTTGTTCTGCTAACTAAGTGGGTTTCCAACATTGTTCCTGTCATGAAAAAACAAGGAACCATCAGAGTGTGCATCGATTATCGGGATGTTAATCTTTCTTGTCCAAAAGACAACCATCATACTCCCTTTATCAACCATATTATTGACGATTGTGCTGGATGTGAAATTTTTTCATTCATGGATGGATTTTCCGTCTATAATCAAATCAATATCTTCCCAGAGGATCAACATAAGACAACATTCATCTGTCCCCAAGGCACATTCGCTTATAGCAAACTACCGTTTCATTTAAAAAACGTTGGGGCTACTTTTGAGAGGCAATGGATTATGCTTTCAATGACATCAAACATATTGTTCAACCCTATCTAGATGATTTACCCGCACATTCACGAAATCAGAATGATCACCCGATGCATTTGAGAGCCATATTTTTACAATTCCGACACTAAAAAATACGCCTCAATCCACATAACTGTGTGTTTTTTGTTGGGTATGGTCGTTTTCTTGGATTCGTAGTCTCAAAAGAAGGAATTCGAATAGACCCATTGAAGGTCGAGGCCATTCTTGATTTGCCTGTGCCATCAAATTTACTGCAGATACAGAAACTTCAAGGAAAGGCTAACTTCCTAAGGAGGTTCATACCCAACTACGCCGAAATGGCTAAAGGATTTACTCGACTCTTGAAAAAGGGGGTTCCCTTCCATTGGTATCAAGTTACACAAGCTTCTTTTGATGTTGTCATGGATACTCTTGTCCAAGCGTCATTAATGTATCCCTCAAATTATCAAAATGATTATTTCTTATATATCGCCACAGCTGATACGACCATTGCTATGGTATTGGTCCAAGTAGAAAATGGGATAGAACATACGATCTACTATTTGATTCGTAATCTCAATGATTCGGAAGTCAATTATTTTTACGTAGAAAAGCTCACCTTGGCAGCTGTCCAAGTTGTCCAAAGATTTCGCCACTATATCCTATTCCGAAAGACCATTGTCGTTTCGTATTGCTGGGGGGAAAGTATTCAAAATGGATTGTCATTTTTTAGGAATTTGATTTGGAATTCATCAAATCCAAGTCAAAGAAGTCTTCAGATTTGGCAGAGCTTCTCTATGACCTTCCCTCTAATAGTACTGCTACTACGTCAGAACCATCAATTCCTGATGAGTCTTTTTTTTTTATAGGATCATATTATCCTTGGTATGGAGATTTTATCATTTATCTCCAAACCGAAACTTTCTAGCCAGATACCTCTCGCTCTGAACAGCGACGTATTCAAAACCAAGCCAAAGATTATCTTATCGTCGGCGATACACTTTATCGTCGTGGTGTCGATACTATTTTAAGAAGGTGCCTCACTCATGAGGAGGTCGAAAGGGTTTTAAATGATTTTCATGATGGGGCTTGTGGTGGAAATTTATTTGGATATGCTACCGTGCAGAAGATACTCCACGCTGGTTACTTTTGGCCTACCATATTTCGTGACTTCATCCTCGCGGTCAGAATTTATCATGTGTGCCAGAATTTTTATCGTAAAATCCGCAAACCGCCAGCGCCAATGCATCTGGTTGTCTCTGTGGGACCATTTTCTAAATGGGGCATTGACTTCATGACCTATAACCCTCGTTCGCCCGGGGGCATGGTTATATTATTGTCGCAGTAGACTACTTTACCAAATGGGCCGAAGCGATGCCTACATTCAACAACACAGGACAGACAACTGCATTTTTTTGCTTTAATCATGTTATTGGATGGTTTGGGTCCCACAGGCTATAATTACAGATCATAGGAACCATTTTTACAACCACATGATGACTGAATTGACTGCCAAGTTAGGATTGTCACATGATAATTCTACTCCTTATTATCCACAATCAAATGGACAAGTCGAAGATATCAACAAAATTCTTAAATGTATGCTTCAACGAATGATAGGAGTTCGTAAAATAAACTGGCATTTGATCCTGTACTCAGCCTTGTGGGCGTACCGAACCTCGGTGAGGAACGCAACCAGATTTACTCCTTTTCAATTGATGTATGTTCTGGAAGTTATCTTGCCTATCTAATGTGAAATACCGTCGTTAAAACTTGCAATCGACTTGTTACCTGACACCTCGGAAGAAGAAGCGCATCTTTTTAACCTCATCCATCTTGATGAAACGCATTGTGAAGACCAATTGGCCAATGAAGCGCATAAGAGACGTACAAAGGCGCAATATGAAAAAAATGTCCAGCCTCGCATTTTCTCAGAGGGTGACTTGGTCCTTCTTTATGATCAAGAAGATTATGTAATAGGTACAAGGAAATTTGAGCCATTATGGCATGGCCCATATATTGTCAAAAGAGTTCTTGCTAAAGGTGCCTATGAGTTGGTGGATTATGATGGAATTCCATTGGCGCAGCCCCGAAATGGATTGTATTTGAAACGTTACTATGCTTAATCATGAGCGTAGTAATTTTTTGTATTATATTGTATATATATGTTGTTGATTTGCATTCACTGTCTTAGTTTGTATTTAGAGTTTTCTTGATGTTAGTAATCTGCTTTACATTTCATGTAGATGTCTGAATATTTGGAACCATTTTTTGGATATGTTGATGGTTCTAGTCGTAGTACGCAGAATCTATCCTCTGTAGCCTGGGCCATTTTCATTCCAAACGGTGAGTTAGTGAGTTTTCAAGGGATTTGTATTGGTATATCGACAAACAATATTTTTGATTATAGCGCGTTGATCGAACTTCTCTCTGATGCCATTTAATTTGGTATTAACTACATCATTATAAGGTTAGACTCACAACTTGTGGTATTACAACTTACTAGTGTTTATACTGTTAGAAATCCAACACTGCATCGTTTGTTCCTAAGAGTTTGACTTTTGGAAAGACACTTTGATTTTATTCAATATCAACACATTTCCATAAATTTGTACACATTGACTGATTCTTTATTTAATCAAGTTTTATACAGACATTTGCAACACATGTAAAGATACATTCACATAATTGTATATGATTATGCAATAAACATAGGAAAACACTTAAATCAAATAGTTAGATAGTTATAGGTTTTTACAAAATTTGTGCCCAAGACACATTGGTCATCTGACCTCAAAATGTATGCAACATGTTGAAAGTAAAACTAGTGATACTCATGGTAACATGCTATAGATCTAGCTATCCTACGCAGTAACCTCATCCAGTGGTTAGGAGCGCTTATAGTGTGGTGTTGTAGTCGCATGGGTAACTACTCGAACTGGTAATATAGAATCTCGAAGGTCAAACCCTCTATGTGCTGCCTAAGCTCAGTCAGAGTCTCAGCCATGTCTAAATCCTGAAGGATTTCTCTCCCTATAGCCCTCTCTGTTGGCTCATCTTCTCCTTGCTCTAGTTCCTCCACCGGTTGAACTCGACCAACATCTGTTGTTGGGCCAGAATTGTAATCTATGGATAAATTATGCTTCCCTAGAAAGGTGTTAGTCTAGAACAATAGGTGAAAGACTATACGACTATTTCTCCTAACTTAGAACAGATACACAGAGAGGATTGGAGGCTTACTTGTTCAGTCGCTTCCAAATGGCTCCTTCTGTCACTTCCGTTGCAGCTTCAAATTCAAGAGGTTTGTGAGTTGAATGCTTCCTACAAGAAAGAACACTGAAACAGCAGAAGATGAAATAATATAGATATCTATTCAATCTAGTTAGCTAAATTAGTAAAGCATAAACCACATACATCAAGCAAGATCTTACAATATGGAAAATCAAAGCTAATACAGATGCATGTAGGGAAAAATAAGAAGTACTCTTTATTGATGATAGAAGGAGAGGTTACAACCTAGTGATTTATTTGAAGTGACCTTCCAGCAATGTTCCACAGCCTCATCATAGTATGAATCTCTCCAGCAGCAGCTTCATAAATCTAGCTCTCAATTGAAAATCCTCCAGCATTTCTCTACTCAAATTCTTCCTTCTCAAACACTTAGATCTGTGTTCAATTTATAGATGAACTGTAGGTTTTTTTGCAATCAATAACTCAAAAATAGGCAAGACATGTTTCCATTCATGTAGATCTCAAATGGACACTTGGATCTGAAGCTTGACACATGTGAACTCTTATAGAAGGCACTGGCCAAGTGGAGATTCCGGAACAATGAGAATTTCGCTCCCAATGTGACCAACACACCTGTGAATGTCGAGAAGTTATTTGCAGAGCAGCCTTGCATGGGGCTACCTACATATGCAACGCACTTAGGCCCCTTAGAGCCTGCATTGGTGAGCTCTCATATGCTATATAATAAGCTTCAAACCATGGAAACCTTTACTTGATGAAATTCTTGCTTGATTTGTCTTGTTTCTTGTCTTAGGGCATGTAGCAACTGAAATGATAGGGAATGATAGACCCTAGATCATTGGTCCTGGAGATGATGCCCAATTAACCAGGTCATTGGGAATGTTGCCCAAATTGACCTATAACAATTTCCCCCTCTGAGCATGAGAACCAAATAATAAGAAAATTTGATTGAGATGATTTACACTGTGATGAGTCTGGAAACGAAGCGGAGTGGTCACCTGCATCAATATTATAATACATTACATCATGATATATCCTCTTTTGATCATAACTGCTTAGGGTGGGCATTCCCATGTTCGGCACATAAAACAATCTAATAACATGTACATAATTCAGAAAGTCGTCTACATTGGAATGTTGCCCAGATGCAGACATGCCTACAGATATAGGCCCATGTTTGGATGACAATATGTATGTAAGGTCACCGTATAGATTATGTGTACAACAATCCTGAAATCGCAGCCCAGATGGATGAAACTAGATTCAGGGTCTCCTTATCTCGTTCACTCGATCATTCGGGTACAAGTCTAGCCATGCGAATATATGATTTGTAGTCGAACATGGAAAGACATCGTTTGATTAATAGCCAATGATGTGTGTTGTTAACAAATGCAAGAGAACCACCATTAATTCCAATGGCCCTCTAGGTACTGTAGTACATGTTGTAAGGCGTGAATAGATGATTTGATGTCGAACTCCAAACAAAATATTTCAGTCAAAGGTCTAGAAGTGA
Organism: Pinus albicaulis; assembly: GCA_034641835.2. NCBI lineage: Eukaryota > Viridiplantae > Streptophyta > Pinopsida > Pinales > Pinaceae > Pinus > Pinus albicaulis. The sequence continues at coordinate 1,424,800,012 of CM076580.1, forward strand.
GGATCTTGTCGATGTTGTAACAAGCCTCATGGTACTGGAATCTTATGTTTTTAAGTGAACTTCCTAGATATTGATTTTTCGTCAACAGGAAGTCACCTTATTTCAAAACTAGATTTACTGATTTCAGAGACAAGGGTATGACTTGATATAGAAATTTTCAGGGATGACGACCATGAAAATGAAGGTTTACGAGTATTGCAGATGGATGAGTTTTTAATCACTAGATGACTTCTCTTGAACATATCGGTGACATTGTGATGAGTTGGCAGCATTGACCCAAAACAGAAGTGAAGGTATGATGAACCATAGGTGTGAATGAACCATCAAGATGATTACCAACCCAAACAGTCATGGACATGGAGTGAAAGAAGTGTCATGTTCAAGAGCGACTTGCTACCAAAAAGAAACTTTGCTTACTTTTCCCAAATTTTCCCCGGTCATTTGTCGACCAGTACCTCTTTTTTTTTAACAAGCTTGAGGAGGATAACATTTTCTTGATCTATAATTCAACCCTTCGGACGAATAAAGTATCACTATTTAATAATTTAATGAGTCTAGCAATGAATGAAACTTGATTCTTGCCATGATTGACAAGCCCGTCGCTATTTTATGTTTTAGCGAGCTTAATGACAGTGATAGCCCGGTCCTTTTTCATATTTAGAGAGTCTAAAAAAGAGGACGAAAGAGAACTCCAAAAGTACTTTTTCATAAATTTGTCTCTCAGATCCGAAAAAGTGTAAAATAATATCTGAGAGAACCTCTTTGGTCATGTTTAACCAAGGTATTCCTTTTTCATAAATAATCCATCTCAGTCTGGAAAAGGGTTAAACTTATACTGAGTAGATATCGATTCATTTACTTTAACAAGCTCGAAAAGACAAGTGCTCGGAAATATTTTCACATTATCGGAGTCTGAAAAGAGCTAAAAGAAGACTCCAGGGGTTAATTTTTCGCTGTTATCGAAGCTTGAAAAAGAGATAAAAGTTCGCTTCAAATCCTTTTTCGTTTTTAACAAAGCTAGAAAAATAAGGAGAAAAAGTATGCTTTGTGGTCAAGTCATTCTTTGAATAAATCTGCACGACTAATCTGTTCATCAGTTGTATTTCTTGTTCAGAACAACATCAAATGGATTAAAAAAACCTGTTTCATGATAAAAACATAATAAAACTATAGTCATAGCAATAAATATTCATTGAAAACAATTAAATGACTAAATAAAAAGAGTTTTACTATTCATTTTTACCATTCACTAGTTACCATTTGCATTTTGGAGCTCTAAACCTGTTTTTGTCCCCGAACTTCAGTCGTTGATTGCGTGCAATTAATAAGAATGTTTTGAATGTCCCCTGTAAGAGCACATGTCGAATGCCCCCTGCAAGAGTAGGTTCCCCCCAAGCTTCATTTCATTCACCTAAGAAAACTAATAGTTGGATGGAATGAAGATTCATTATAGGGGAGGATTTGTTTCATTTTTTAACGAGCTTGACACATCAAAAGAACTATGCTCATGACCTGTTTGTTTTTTTAATGAGGTTGAAACAGTAAAATAACTTTCCTCAAAGGCACTTGTTTCATTTTTTAACGAGGTTGACACAGAAAAAGAACCATCCTCATTATGCAGTTGGACTAGTGAGTGTGTGATGGAAAAGACGTAGTCCAACGAAGTCATCATTTAAGGAGTTTGATGAATACCACAAATGATAAGTTATAACATGCGTTGACGGGTCTTCTCCAGGGTTTTCATTGAATTTAGGAATGCATGAGGGTAACATATGTGGTATCACCAGCCACCAAGGAGAGGAACTAGATAGGATTCCAGATGATGACATGGGTGAAGTTAATGGACAAAACATCGAAAATGAAGCAATAACAGATGTTGTCGCAGCTGAAATAGATTGTTCAGTTTGGGATGTTATCTCATCCATGGTCAAATGACCCAATATATACCCTATATAATCTACAGGAACTCAAAGGGAAACAGGATCAAACAAAGCAGAAGAAGGTGATTGAGGAAAAGACTCGTATAGGTAAAGCTCCTACCGAAAATGAGTTGGAGTTAAAGGTGTCTCGTCTTGTGATATTTCTTCAATCAAAATCAAACAAGGTGGAAGCCGTCAGGCCCAAAGTATATTTTAAGTGGTTGACTGCGCGATATGGGAGACTCAATAGCTACAATGGATTGTGGAGTGACCAATACAGAAACAACTTTTGGTTGTTCAACTTCGGGATCAAGATTTTCTCCACTTAGGGAATATAGCAACAGAAATATAAGGGGATGATAGACCCTATTTCATTGGTCCTGGGGATGATGTCCAGTTCAACCAATAACAGTTTCCCCCTAAATCACAATGGGATCTAGATCAACTTCTAGTTGAACAATGTTGGGTTCGGGAGGTATGGTCTCACAGATTGGATGGATCATGACCACAGGTAGCTGTGAGGACTCTGTCTCGACAACAGTAGACAAACCAAGATTTGTAGAAACAACTTGAGCTAACTCTGGTTTAAAAGATGATGTTTCTCCAGAGGTACGAATTGTACTTTATTCGGCAGATTGCAATCACCTTCGCCTACCAGAAGTCACTTCCGGTGGTAAAGGTGGTTTTAAAGCTAATCTACACGAACGACGGGGGATAGGATTTTGTTTTTCCATGATTACTGATTTATTTTATCCAAAAAAAAGAGAGGGTAATGTTAGGAAAAAAGGTTTACCAAGAAACTATGAACTGCAGAATACCTCCTGGCGAACCAAGAAGTACAGGCAGGTAATCTTCCCGAATTATGCGTTCGGTGTATCAAAATTTCAAGGCGGCTGACTCGGTTCACTATGGATGGATAGCACCTAAAATTTGTCCTCCAAAATATACCCGAAGGTACGTGGAGGCCCAAATCCATATTAGCGCTGTCTGATGCAAAACCGCACAGTAACAGCACCCCTTTATACTTATCATACTGTAACACCGCCCGATATACCCGAAAGTATGTGGACGAGCTACGATATACTTACGTACGTGGAGTGAGGTATCACACTCGGAATGTATCGCAGACAAGTTAACGAAAGTTGCTATGTTTTACGACACCGGAACACGTCTCTAGCCTAGACGTTCTAAATGTTATCGTTATGGTTCCAAAGCATTGTTAAGTACATTGAGATTTATTTTATGTTGATCTTGCTTAACAATTTGCCTTTCAGGTTCACTGCGATGATGTATATGAAATTCTTAAAATGCAAGCTAATAATGATAAACAAACTTTCACTTTCAGCTTTTTCAATGAAGAACCTAGCTACTAAGGGAAGAGAGAAAATAGTTCGTGAGCAAACAAATCAATGAAAAAAAACAAAATCAATGAATCACAAGCTAAATGCAGATTTCCTAATGTTCCTTTTGCAAAACACACACAATCCTACATGCAAATGCAAGTTTTTCTTTTCAGTTTCCTTAATGTTATGAATGCAGAAAAGAAACTAGGTGCACTAGATCAATAATTCAAATTCTTTTTACTTTCGAGAAACGAAGAATACAAACAACAATTTGTCTTTTGAAGGAAAAACACGGATTTCAACAACAATTTCTCCTATCAAGGAAATGAAGATTTTACGACAATTTCCTATTTCGAAAGCAAATGATTCTTAATGCAACCATAAAAATACTTTGAAATCAACTTTTCAATGATAAAGAAAAAATTTTCTAAACAAACATTTAACAAATTTTCAGCCAAAGGAGGAAGAAGTATATAGATTCACTGGTCAATTGAGCATCAAACTTTTCAGAACATAGCAGCAAAAAAAACTGAAGAAAATTGCAAAGTCAAATTCAAGGGAATTTGGTCACTTTCAGGAGTCAACACAGTCTCCAAGGGGAGACAGTGCTCTGCAACGCAGGCTAGGAAGGGAGAGAGTGCTCTGCATAGCACTATGTCCAGTCTAAGGGTGCATTGGGCGCAGTAAACAAACAGAAATGCTACTGTTTAACTCACTGTCTTTGCAAATTAGGCTCTGAAAAATTTTAATCTTTATGTGTAATAGCTACTGGGTGGATAAACAAAGAAAATCAGAGGCTAAAACACCTAGAACTAAGAGAAATTCTCCCCAGCGAAGTCACCAATTTGTTGGGCCAGAATTGTAATCTATAGATAAATTACGCTTCCCTAGACAGGTGTTAGTCTAGAACTACAGGTGAAAGACTATACGACTATTTCTCCTAACTTGGAACAGATACGCAGAGAGGATTGGAGGCTTACTTGTTTAGTCGCTTCCAAATGGCTCCTTCTGTCACTTCCGTTGCAACTTCAAATTCAAGCAGTTTGTGAGCTGAATGCTTCCTGCAAGAAAGAACACTGAAATAGCAGAAGATGCAATAATATAGATATCTATTCAAGCTAGTTAGCTAAATCAGTAAAGAATAAACCACATACATCAACCAAGATCTTACAATATGGAAAATCAAAGCTAATACAGATTCATGTAGGGAAAAATAAGAAGTACTCTTTATTGATGATAGAAGGAGAGATTACAACCTAGTGATTGATTTGAAGTGACCTTCCAGCAACGTTCCCAAGCCTCATCACAGTATAAATCTCTCCAGCAGCAGCTTCACAAATCTAGCTCTCAATTGAAAATCCTCCAGCATTTCTCTATTCAAATTCTTCCTTCTCAAACACTTAGATCTGTGTTCAATTTATAGATGAACTGTAGGTTTTTTTGCAATCAATAACTTTCCAAAAATAGGCAAGACATGTTTCCATTCATGTATATGTGAAATGGACACTTGGATCCAAAGCTTGACACATGTGAACTCTTCTAGAAGGCACTGGCCATGTGGAGATTCTGGAACAATGAGAATTTCGCTCCCAATGTGACCAACGCACCTGTGAATGTCGGGAAGTGCTTTGCAGAGCAGCCTTGCATGGGGCTACCTGCATATGCAATGCACTTAGGCCCCTTAGAGCCTGCGTTGGTGAGCTCTTATATGCTATATAATAAGCTTCAAACCATGGAAACCTTTGCTTGATGAAAGTATTGCTTGATTTGTCTTGTTTCTTTTCTTAGGGCTTGTAGCAACTGAAATGATAGGGAATGATAGACCCTAGATCATCGGTCCTAGAGATGATGCCTAGTTAACCAGGTCATTTGGAATGGTGCCCAAATTTTCGTTCATGGACGGATTTTCTGCCTACAATCAAATTAATTTCTGCCCAGATGACCAACATAAGACAAAATTCATCTTTCCCAGGGGCACATTTACATATAGGAAACTTCCGTTTGGTTTAAAGAACGTTGGGGAAAATTTTTAGAGAGCAATGGATTATGCTTTCAATGACATAAAGCACATTGTTCAACCATATCTAGATGATTTACCAGCGCATTCACAAAATCATACTGATCACCCGATGCATTTGAGAGCCATTTTCTTACGCTCCCGACACTACAAGATACGCCTCAATCCACACAAATCTGTGTTTTGTGTTGGTTCTGGTCGATTGCTCGGATTCGTAGTCTCAAAAGAAGGAATTCGAATAGACCCACTGAAGGTACAGGCCATTCTTGATTTTCATGCACCATCAAACTTACTTCAGATACAGAAACTTCAAGGAAAGGCTAACTTCCTGAGAAGGTTCATTCCAAACTACGCCGAAATGGCTAAAGGATTTACTTGAATAGTGAAAAATGGAGTTCCCTTCCATTGGGACCAAGTTTCACAAGCTTCTTTTGATGCTATCAAGGACCGTCTTGTCCGAGCGTCATTAATGTATTCTCCTAATTTTCAAAATGATTATTTCCTATATATCGTCACAGCTGAAACGACCATCGCTATGGTTTTAGTCCAAGTAGAAGATGGAATTGAACATCTGATCTATTATTTGAGTCATAATCTCAATGATACGGAAGTTAAGTACTCGTACGTGGAAAATCTTGCCTTGGCAACTGTTCAAGTTGTCCAAAGATTTCGCCATTATATCTTGCTCTGAAAAACAACAATAGTTTCGGATTGCAACCCCATGACTTACATATTATCACGTTAATTGCTGGGGGGGGGAATATTCAAAATGGATTGTCATTTTGTAGGAATTTGATTTGGAATTCATTAAATCCAAGTCAAAGAAGTCTTTATTTGTGGCTGAGCTTCTCTGTGACCTTCCCTCTGATAGTACTGCTACTACGTCAGAACCATTTGTTAGTATGAATCCTTTGTCGAAGTGTACGAAAAAGGACCACATTAGCTACGCATAACTAAAGCCCTAACAAAAAAATTGGTTGCCAATATCTTCAGATCTGCGGTTAGTTAAACAAGAGAAGAGCTGCAAACAACCAGATCTATGCATGAAAAGACATTAAGCAGTAAAAACAAGGGTTTGCTCCATATACTAATAGACAAGACAAGAACAATTTTTGAAATAATTTTTGTATTAATTGGGCACCTGGGAGGAAAACAAGAAGGCGTATCCAATTCTCCTCAGTGGGATGGGTTCTTGGAAGTCCTCAGCACTTCAGATCTAAGATTTATCTCTCTTGTTGGTGTAGAAAACCCAATGCAAAGAAAGGAGCTCAATGGGAGCTCACACAACAAAATGATGGAAAAATGTGACCAAGTGTATAGATCCAGAGTGATCTAATAGGCAACAAAAGGTGAAGAATGATGGGAAAAACCCTCCTATTTATAACAAAATATTGGGTCATTCTAGATCTTGGTGCATGATTAAAATAATGTTAACCAAATCTAGATCCACCTTTTATGGAATATTTTATTAAATTTGTTGGAGGGAAAAGGTATTTGACTTGGGTCAAATCCCTTGATTAGTCAAAAATAAATAAATAAATGATTTATTTATCTTTTTAAGGAAGTGGTTGGAAGATAATAAAATAAATAATGATTTATTTAATTATTTGTGGGTGATTTGGTCATATTTAACAAGGAATATTATCTAAATAAGATTTAAATAATTATTCCTAGAAAATAATAAGATAAATAAAGGTTTATCTAATTAATTTCTTTGTTTTGGGTTAAACATGATTAGGAATAATAATTAAATTATGGTTTAATTAATTATTCCATGAGTAAAATCAAACAAATATAGGTTTGTTTAATATTTCCTTTTGGGGTTTCCTGTTTGGACCATAAACAACCTAATAAATGTGGTTTATTAAGTTATTTAACATAGTGAAGGAAATTTTACTTAGGGTAAAATTGGTCTTACATGGTGTACTTGGGTCCATCTAATGATAATAGGTTAGATAACCAAAAAATGGTGTAACAGATTGCCCCCCAGCATGCGAGTGTCAGGAGAAAATCGTATGACCGAAGTACGTTGTAAGAACTCAATCACCAGACAACAAAAGGGAAGTCAGAGAGAGAAATGCAAGGTAGATAGTGTGCTGAAGAACTAGACCCTGAGGAGACAAGACTCGCAGGTGCAACAAGTCTCTTTTTATGAGAGGGTACTTGTGCTGAAGGCGGCGGGGGAGGCATACCTATGCCCGCCGAGACAAAGTACAAAAGAATAGTGTGTCCAGTAAACAAGGGACCGAACCATAGAGTACAGCTGGCATAATCATGAGCCAGATAAAAATACAATGAGGAATCCCACATACATGTTGTGCCTGGGATAACAGCCAGGACTGGTACAATAATATATGAGTACATGAGATAAATACAACCCAAATGCCCCCTGTAAATGGGGAAGGGCTCACAAAATCTGACTGATACATGAAAATCAAAGAGGCGCTGCAAGTGGCTAAGGCCAACATCATCAAATATATGGAGCTGCATCGAAGGCTGCAAGGAAGAGGTCATCTGGGCATGTGGGGGGCTACTTGCAGGGCCACCCCCTCATGAGGGTTGAGACATCTCACACACACCCGGGAATCATCAAGAGCTGCTGTTGTATCACTGAACCATCAAGTATACGGATCTCGGTCAGGTTGAAAGGAGCTGGAGAAACAATCAATTCAAAGGGAAATGAGAGGTCCCTTTGCCTGATCCGAGGCACCGAACAAGAGTGGAAGCTGGAACCAAGTTACACTGCCCTCTAGACCTGGCTTCTGGAATGAATGAGCTGATGTCGACAGAAGGAGGTCCGCCACAGGTGAGGAAATGAGAAATCCTCAACTAAGGCGCGAGAGAAAATAGTAGAACGACGAACAGACTGACACTAATGATGATAGGGAAATGGAAAGGACTAAGTAGCGAATGGACGACTTCCCTTGTTAGAGCATAAAGGGCATGAATGACATGGCAGCTACTGACACAATATCATAAGGGATAGGGGATAGTGGGACTGAAGGTCATAATGTGCGACACAAGAGAGAGACCAAGCAATGAAGGATGGAGGGCTATGGCGGGGTACAAAGGGACTCGGGATAGACTCCATGAATGCGATGATGACTCAACTTGGATGCGCTAAACAAGGGCGACTCGATGGTGCTGCCACACAGTAAAGGCCCAATGGGGGACCATGAAAACATGAGTACAAGGTGGGAACTCATGACGAAAATCGACACGAACATGGACAAGTATGGAGGCGAAGTGGTGCCCCGAGTACAAGTGTCGTAAGTGAAAAAATTCGATTTAAAGTGGAGGTGAAGTGGCCCTTCTTGGACAAAATAGGTCCTGATGAAGGATGAAAGTACAAAAAAGATGTCGGCTATCTAACAGAAAATAAAACACGCATCTCAGAAGGGAAATGCTAAGGGTAATATTTCTTAAGATAGAGTGCATTGCGAGGATTAGGAAGAGGATTGCCTTCGAAGTCCTCTAAAAAGTATGCCCCCTTACCAAGATCCTTACTGATGAAGTAAGGGCCTAGCCATAATGAGTCGAACTTCCCGTGACCAAGGACATCATGGGCCTGGTCATATACTAGAACAAGGTCGCCTTCGTGAAAAGGACGAGGCTGGACTTTTTGGTCATATTGAGCTTTGGTGCGTTTCTTGGCCGCTTCTATGGTTTGCAATGCAACACGGCGGTCTTCAGAGGCACGCTCAAGCAGGATAAGTCGTTGTTCTAGAGGTTGGGTGTCAGGGAGAAGTTCAACAGCCAGATGAAGGGAAGGGATTTCACACTCGATCGGTAAGACAGCCTCCTCTCCAAAAACGAGGTGAGGAGGGTTATGGTTAAGGGGCATGGGTGCCCCCGAGCATGGTGTGGTCATGCCAAAATGTATTTAGAAAAAGGGGAATCTAAACACATTTTAATGATGTGGTGTGCCATTTGTTCTTGTTATGGTTATGCATTTTGAGAAAGGAAATGGAGGATTACCAATCTCTTTTGGTACTGCATATAGGGATCAAATGGACTTTAAGTTTCCGAGTTGGCATACCTGGTGTCACTATCCCAAAAACAGGATTTGGAGATAATGAATTGATGCTCTCATAGAAAAGCTATAGGTTGGTCAAAAATGATGTCTAAGAGACTGGGTTGCTGATGTAAGATGAGGGAACGATAAGGGGTATCATCCCTAGAGTGATCTGAAGTGATATGGGACTCTAGAGGTTCTTCTAAATGTGGAAGAATACTGGGACTAAAGTCAACACGACCAGATACACTAGGAGAGTTGTGGAGAATTACTTCTCTTGGTCTCTCAAATGTGGGTGCCCCCTTACCCAAACAGTGGGTTTCAATGTAATGGCCACAAGGTGGATGTGGTGTGAACACATGGGTTCGATGTAAGGGGGAATAGATAACGTCAGGGGTGGGGATTTTTTCCATAATGTCATCATCGCGATAGAAGATGGGGTGACTGGTGGAAGAAAGACCACCTGACATGATGAAGTGACCAGAATCATCATCATGAGAAGAGAGGTTCACATGCGCATCGTCACAAGGGGTGACCGAAGAGTAAGTAGATAAAGGATCTACCGATGTTGAGCCCAAGATGATCGCTGAAGGAAGGTCAAGTGAAACAACAGGGGAGGATTCAGATGGAATGTTCCCCGAGGGTCTCATGGATGATGATAGGTAAAAAATGTTGGACGAAGGCTCCGTCATCTCGACATCAGGAGGGGGAATGTCAATGGGAGCGGTCATATCTGGTAGTTCTGCTGAAGCAGAATGCGCAAATAGGAGAGAGGTGGACTCATTGCGCTTGGCCTCGAATTGGTGGACCGCAGTGATAGAGGTGCGGAAGTCCTCGAGGCGGGGACAAAGATGGGTGTAATGGCCATGGAGATCACACAAAGCACAGGGGTGGTTGGTGTGAATAGTCTTGGGGTTCTTGGCCGCGGTCACGGAAGGAACAGAGGCTTCTGGGACCGCAGACTTAGGGAACGTGACATTAACCATGGGCTTAAGATGAAGCAATCCAGGGCAGGTATGGGTGGCGTGGCCAACAACATCACACAAAGCACACTGGATGGTATGCTTTGGAGGCCGAGGAGGGGCAGGGTTTGTCGGGGCAGCCTTGTCCTTTGATGCCCCCTTGCGAGCTTTGCCCTTCTTACCCGAAGCGGTCGCAACAGGAGGTGGTTCCTGTTGAGGTGACTGAGGCACTGTTGCAGCGGGAGAAGTCATGGGGACCGATTGAACCGGGGTCAAAGAAATATAAGGGTTGGGTTGACCAGGAGGGGTTGCGGCTGGAGGATCATGGTACTAGACGGGAATCCCAAGGGTCAAGTTAGGAAGAGAGAGGGTGGCCATGACCGGTACCGTGTACACTCCTGGTGGGGGAGCTAGGAACGGTATCTGACCAGGGGGTAATGGCCAGGTGGGACGGCTCCTAAATGGCTAAGGCTTGGAGGAACCGTGCCAGGAGGATAAAGAGGCTCATGACTATCAAATACAGGTGAAGGGCTAGGAGCAGGTTGCAGAGGGCAAGGTTGCTGACTAGCCGAAGCGGGTTGCTTGAGGGCAGCCCGAGATGATTGCATCATGCAGACATTCGCTGAGCTGGGGTCAGAGATAGGAGGAGGAGGAAGACCAGGGAAGGTTCCGAGCAAAGAGGAGTCTTTGTAAACGCCAGGAGAGACACTGGTCAAGGAATCGACGGTTTTCTTGTTGGCTACAGAAGAGATGGTCATCTCAGGGGAGGTCTGAGACTTTGGCTCATGATACGTCAACTGGTCGATGGTGACTATCTTTCCATTGTGAGGAAAATACATCTTGCGAAAAACCACGGAAGGGACAGTAGACATGGCATAGGTGTAGCTTTGCCCTAAGAGAATGTTGTAATCTAGAGGGGCGTCGATGACTTCGATGTCAACGCAAACAGTCTTGCCCGCAAGAGTGATAGGACAATTACGGAAGAGGCCAATGGGCTGGGAGGCGTGGCCATCCCACGCTCTAAGGGTGATCGTGGAAGGGGCTAATTCAGGAGAGCCGAGTTGCTTCCAAACCGAAGCGGACATCACACAGGTGGATGCCCCCTCATCAATTATGCACCGAGAAACGTTAGCGTTCCGGATTTTGACCGGGATTTGGAAGGCTACGGAAGCAGGAAGAGGAGGATGTTCTGATTGATGGGCGTCGAACAGAATCATTTGGTCATCAGCAAGATCTACAACGCCCACGGTAGATAGTAGAGCCTTCTTTTGGGAAGGCCACGACTGGAGGAGTTCCAGTGTGGAAATGGCAGCAGGAGATTTCGCCAAATCATCTACTATGCTATATGAATGAGAAGCTCGACCAGAAGCAGCATTTCGACGTAACGGTCCTTTAGGAATCTTGGTATGGACCTCAACTTTGGGTTGAGGGATATGTAAGGGACCATTGGTTGTCGAAAGAGGCTCTGTAGAACCGGAAGAAGGGGACTCGGGGGCAGACTGAGTGAGAGGCGTGGGGTACTGGCGAGACCGAGTTTGAAGGTTAAGGTCGACGGTTAGAGGTGGATCAGAGTTCATCATGAGGATCTGGTAATTGGAGGAACCAGAAGGGGAAGGTGGAGTGGCCACCTATCCGTTAGGTGGTTGGGTAGCCATGAATCCCTGCTGTGCATCCACCGGCTCTTGAGGGGGCAGTGACGGCTGTTGCAGGGGTTGAGAAGGCAAGGGAGGTGAAAGCGCATATGCTGGAGGAGCTGGCGCACCAGGCTGCGGATGAGGGTAATGGTTAGGTTGGGAAACATTGAGGTAAGCAGGAGGTTGGGCAAAAGGATGAGGCATGCCGTATCCTGGATGCGTGCTACCGGGAGGGGGAGAAGTGCAGGAAGTGGTGCCCCCTCCCCCAGGAAAACCATAGCTCATGAGAGGTTGAGCGGATGGATGAGAGATAGATCCAACGATACTGTTGGCGGCATGAGGTGCCCCCGGTGTATGGGCATCACCGGGTCTGGGGAGATCAGGTAGGACAGTATGATCATAACCTGTCTGAGCATAGATCAGGTCATATTTTAACGCCATTTGGAGGGCATCTTCTTCGGTTTGAGGAAAATGTGATGCGACATCTTTCCCGATAGGGGACAAGAGAGATCTAAGGAACCAGTCCATGTAGACATGGTCTTCGAAGTTAGGAGATTGACATAGGCTCTTTCTTCTCCACCATTCCTGGACATGATCGGATAGGCGGGTCGCAGATGATTGACGGAAAGAAGTCAAAAGTTCGATACCAGTGTCATAACAAAGGGGAAGCTGGAAGTAAGATAAAAAAAGCCCGGGCAAGAGTTGCAAAGGTGGTATGGGAGGAAGTGGGCTGATCAACATACCACTTAGAAGCTTTTCCTGTAAGCATGCGTTGGAACAATCTAAGATGAACAGAGTCATCGGTAATGGAGGTAGATGAACACCACATGTGGAAAGATCAAACATGATTTGAAGGATCTTCTCCAGCACGGCCTTCAAACTTTGGGATGTCGGAAGGGAGCTTTTTCGGCATAGCAGGCCAACTAGCATCATGGTGTATAGGGTCGTTTATCAACCGGGCCAAATCGGGGAGGCTGAGGCCTGCCAAGAAGGGGAGCAAGGGCGCAGCCGAGGTAGTTCCTGTGGCGGTTCTGCTAGTAGTGGTTACGGCATTAGGGCCGGGATTACCGCTAGCATTAGGCCCTGGACCAGACATAGTGAAGGTGACAGGGGGAGAACCAGAAGTAAAAGGAGAACCCAATGAATCAGAAGAGGAGTTGGAGTGCGGACTCGGAGGAGGACTGTCTCGACGACGGCGGGACGGAGCAGATCGATCAACCGGAAACTGAGGGTGAAGGCCAAGAAGTCTCCGGGAAATGCGCCTGGGGGGCGCAATGATGACAACACAAACACGGCACAAGGGGAAGAAGAACGACCACAAGGGCAAGGAGGTGCAGAATCAAGTCGAAACAAGGGCAGATAGGTGCAGTGTCAATTGATTTTAGAGTCTTTTCCAGGCGGTGTTAACCAAGCGCTTCTTCACTTAGGGTCAGTGTGTGGTGTGTGTTAATTTTAATTTTTAAACCCTTTCCGTTTTGAGAGCAAGAAAAAAGTGTGTTGCGTAACTGAAAATAAATCTGCAGAGAACAGTATATAATGCTGAAATAACAGAAAATTAACAGCTACTTTTGCATCTATCTAACCCAAGAAGGCGGGTCCCTCAAAACTAGTCTAAAAAAGGGGAAAAAATCTAGGCAAAACACACGGAAAAGAGGCTAATAGATCTAAGGTCAAAAGGGACAGGGATCTAAAGGATAAAGCTACTGAAAAGAGGTGCAGATCACAGCCAAGAGACAGAGGCAAGGTGGCTGGAAAAAAGGGAGGAAATCAGCAAAAAGCGGAAAGGACAGGGGAGAGGTCCTAAAGGGAGGTCCAAACAAAACGACAAGAGGTGATTTGAAAGGAAGAAAGGCTGATTTAAAGGGATCTAAAAAGGAGGTATCAGATCTGGAAAAGGGGAGGCTGAACTCTGAAAAAACAGACGCCTGAAGCAGCTAAAACTCTTCCACCAAAAGTGGAGGGTACTGAAGCCCTAGGGGGCTAGGTTCCCACTTAGATGAGCAAAAAATATCAGGAACAGGTCGAAACGGGCTGAGATAGAGGCTGGAAAACGCTAACAGAGGCTTCAGAAAAACCCAGAAAAATTGCAGAAAAACAGCTGAAAAACTGGCAGGTCGCAGGTTCTGACCTGTTTTCAGTGCAGGTCGCAGAAAATGGGCAGAAAAGTGCGACCCCCCGCTTCGATTGTCTCGGCGGCAGATTTTCGGAAAAGTTGCCGTCTCAGTTGCGGCTGATGTCTGTCACCTGCGCAATAAGGCCAGAAACACGCAAAAGTTAAAAATTTTAATGTTTTAGGGTTTTATGTGAGAAAAAAAACATAAAAATAGGAAAAATAAACAACTGAAAAGAAACCCTAGGGTCTGAAGTAGCTAGATATGCAGGAATATGAAAAACGACAGCGGTCGTAATTTAAAACCCGTGTGGAGTCGCCATTTGTTAGTATGAATCCTTCGTCGAAGTGTACGAAAAAGGACCACTTTAGCTACGCATAACTAATAGCCCTAACAACAAAAGTGGCTGCCAATATCTTCAGATCTGCGGTTAGTTGAACAAGAAAAGAGCTGCAAAAACCATATCTATGCATGAAAAGACATTAAGCAGTAAAAACAAGGGTTTGCTCCATATACTAGTAGACAAGACAAGAACAATTTTTGAAAGAATTTTTGTATTAATTGGGCACCTGGGAGGAAAACAAGAAGGCGTATCCAATTCTCCTCAGTGGGATGGGTTCTTGGAAGTCCTCAGCACTTTAGATCTAAGATTTATCTCTCTTGTTGGTGTAGAAAACCCAATGCAAAGAAAGAAGCTCAATGGGAGCTCACACAACAAATGATGGAAAAATGTGACCAAGTGTATAGATCCAGAGTGATCTAATAGGCAACAAAAGGTGAAGAATGGTAGGAAAAACCCTCCTATTTATAACAAAATATTGGGTCATTCTAGATCTTGGTGCATGATTAAAATAATGTTAACCAAATCTAGATCCACCCTTTATGGAATATTTTATTATATTTGTTGGAGGGAAAAAGTATTTGACTTGGGTCAAATACCTTTATTTGTTAATAATAAATAAATAAATGATTTATTTATATTTTTAAGGAAGTGGTTGGAGGATAATTAAATAAATAATGATTTATTTAATTATTTGTGGGTGATTTGGTCATATTTAACAAGGAATATTATCTAAATAAGATTTAAATAATTATTCCCAGAAAATAATAAGATAAATAAAGGTTTATCTAATTAATTTATTTGTTTTTGGGTTAAATATGACTGGGAATAATAATTAAATTATGGTTTAATTAATTATTCCATGAGGAAAATCAAACAAATATAGGTTTGTTTAATATTTCCTTTTGGGGTTTCCTATTTGGACCATAAACAACCTAATAAATGTGGTTTATTAAGTTATTTAACATAGTGAAGGCAATTTTACTTAGGGTAAAATTGGTCTTACATGGTGTACTTGGGTCCATCTAATGATAATAGGTTAGATGACCAAAAAATGGTGTAACACCATCTATTCCAGACGAGTCTCTATTTCTGATCGGATCATCTGATCCCTGGTATGGATATTTCATCATTTATCTCCAAACCCAATCTTTTCGACCTAATACCTCTCGCTCTGATCGGTGACGTATTCGATACCAAGCCAAAGATTATCTGATCTTCGGCGATACACTTTATCGTCGTGGTATCGATACCATTTTAAGGAGGTGCCTCACTCATGAGGAGGTCGAAAAAGTATTAAATGATTGCCATGCTGGGGCTTGTGGTGGACATTTATCTGGATATGCTACCACGTAGAAGATACTCCGCGTCGGTTACTTTTGGCCTACTATTTTTCAAGATTGCATCCTCGCAGTCAGAAGTTGTCATGCATGCCATATTTTTTATCGTAAAATCCGCAAACCGCCAGCGCCAATGCATCCTGTTGTCTCTGCTGGACCATTTACGAAATGGGGTATTGAATTCATGACCTGTAACCCTCCTTCATCCAGGGGGCATGGTTATATTATTGTTGCAGTCGACTATTTTACCAAATGGGCTGAAGCGATGCCTACATTCAACAACATAGGACAAACAGTTGCATTGTTTTTCTTCAACCATGTTATTACATGGTTTGGGGTCCCACAGGCTATAGTTACGGATCATGGGATGCATTTTCGCAACCATATGATCTTTGAATTGACTGCCAAGTTAGGATTGTCACATGATAATTCTACTCCTTATTATCCACAATCAAATGGACACTTAGATCCAAAGCTTGACACATGTGAACTCTTCTAGAAGGCACTGGCCAAGTGAAGATTCCGGAACAATGAGAATTTCGCTCCCAATTTGACCAACGCACCTGTGAATGTCAGGAAGTGCTTTGCAGAGCAGCCTTGCATGTGGCTACCTACATATGAAACGCACTTATGCCCCTTGGAGCCTGCATTGGTGAGCTCTCATATGCTATATAATAAGCTTCAAACCATGGAAACCTTTGATTGATGAAAGTATTGCTTGATCTGTCTTGTTTCTTGTCTTAGGGCATGTAGCAACTGACATTAGGGGAATTTTGAGGTCTAAAATAGGCCTCCTAAGAAAAATGTACAACAAAAATAAACTTTATAACAACCAATAGGATTCAAGATGATGATGTCAACCATGGGGGATGATTTACCATTTTTAAATAAAAGGGTAAAAATATTAAAAAATAATAAAATAATAAAACTACTTTTTCAACTCGTATTTTCAAGTTATCTACCAAAATTTTTACTCAAATTTCGAGTGGGAGTACTCGCTGGATGCAAAATTTAATTCCTCATCCAAAGAGTACCCATGTTTCATACTTTCGATGAACCCTGCTACATGAAAAATCAGAAATACATAAAAAAACGTGATTACAATCACTTTTTTTTATGTATTTCTCATTTTTCGTGTAGTAGGACCCATTGAAAGTATGCAACATGGGTACACCTTGGATGAGGAATTAAATTTCGCATACAATTATTACTCCTGCTCGAAATTTGAGTAAAAAATTTGGGAGATAAGTTGAAAATATGAGTTGAAAAAGTAGTTTTTTCATTTTTCCCTCTAAAATTTGATGATGTCATCAAATCTTATTTGATTTTCTCCACTATTATTTTATAATTTCCTTAGGAGGCCCATTTTGGACCTCAAAATTCCCCTAACGAATGACAGGGAATGATAGACCCTAGATCATCGGTCCTAGAGATGATGCCCAGTTAACCAGGTCATTGGGAATGGTGCCCAAATTGACCTATAACATCTGCATTACATCAAAACTTTAGTTTATTCTTGGGAAATCATCAAAAAATACAAAAACATTATATAAACCTTAGGGAAATCAAAAACATGGTCAAAAAATTCTTACCTATTGCACCTCACTGAGCGCCTTCTGGTAAGGCTAAGTCTGGATCTCCTCAGAAATCTATGCCTGCGTATGCATACTCATCAATGGCGACAACTTGTCGCCTGAACCAGGTGAAGAACGCAGTCGAGAACACAATGGTCGATTGGCCTGCATTCCTACCCATTAGTTCTACCCGGTCTCTGTATCCTCGGATCTCTAGGGTTAGATACACCCAACGTCACATGCTGAGGTTGCATCAGTGGAATCCGTTCTAAGGCAAATGAAATGAGGATCGAACCATAACTGAAGTTTTTCTTCCTTCGTCCCTTTGCCTTGTTCATTTGTTCCTTTATTTGGGAAATTCCAACTTCAGACCAGTTGAAGACTTTTGGCTTCATGCACTCTAGCGCATACTGTATATATGATCTATTCGCTACATGTAGTGTAACGGTGCCAACAATTTTTGCGATCGTGAAAATAATGGCTCTCAAAGCCAAATATCGAATGTCACAGATTTTTATCTTCCCATCTTTGCTTGGCTCTGGCCCTGGATAGCAATACTGCAAAACATAGTCTCTCACTGTCTCACCTCCAAGATCAGACCCTAAGAGGGAAATTGGCAAGCCTCTCCTCGACAAACCGGTGAGAAAATATACATCCGCCACTGTAATGGGAACCACTTTGTTCCTAATGTGAAATGCCTCAATAGCCAGATCCCATGCTCGAAAATGTA
Organism: Pinus albicaulis; assembly: GCA_034641835.2. Taxonomy (NCBI): domain Eukaryota; kingdom Viridiplantae; phylum Streptophyta; class Pinopsida; order Pinales; family Pinaceae; genus Pinus; species Pinus albicaulis. Next base: position 1,424,817,997 of record CM076580.1, read on the forward strand.
ACTCAAAGAGTTCTATTTGTTGCCTCATCCCTGACAAGTGGAAGTAATTTAACTACCCACAATCTCTAAGGGCTCTTACTGTACCTAGATTATTTAGGGCAACCATATTATGTTCTTCATGCTCTCTTTCTCTCCATGTAATCATCATTATAGTCCGATGAAATCCTGAAACATAACCATAAGACTCATTAGACTCCTTTCAATGCAAAATATTAAAAACATTTTGAGCATAGTGCAAGAATAAAAAATGGATATTGCGCCCAACGCAGTCTTGAACAAGGAACAATGTATTGCATATGCATCTAGACTTCAATTTATATGCTCTACAATGCACTTTTCGATGCTCAAGGGTGTGTTTCCCTCTTTGGAAGCAAAATTTACCCTAAGGGGCTCAAAACCCTAAAAATTTGCAATGAAAGGAAATGAATTGACTACTGAAAGAAAGAGAGGGTTCATGGCACTAACCTAGATTAAACGGCGATGAAAACCATCCACAAAATCGATCGCAATCAGCAGCTAAAGTTCGGGGGAAAAAAACAGGTTCAGAGCTCCAAAATGCAAATGGTAACTATTGAATGGTAAAAATGAATAGTAAAACTCTTTTTATTAGTCATTTGATTATTTGCAATGAATATTTATTGCTGTGACTATGGTTTTATTATATTTTTATCATGAAACAAATATTTTTAATCCATTTGATGTTGTTCTAAACAGGTTTTACAACTGATGAATTATTTGACTAGATTTATTTAAAGAATTATTTGACCACAAAGCATACTTTTATCCTTATTTTTCGAGCTTTTTTAAAAATGAAAAAGGACTTGAAGTGCACTTTTATCTATTTTTCGAGCTTCTATAACAGTGAAAAATGAAGCCCTAGAGTCTTATTTTAGCTCTTTTCAGACTCCGATAATGTGAAAAGATTGTCGAGCACTTTTCTTTTCGAGCTCGTAAAAGAAAATGAATTGATATCCACTGAGTATAAGTTTAACCCTTTTCGAGACTGAGATAGATTATTTACGAAAAAGGAATACCTTAGTTAAACATGACTAAATAGGTTCTCTCAGATATTATTTTACATTTTTTCGGATCTAAGCGGCAACTTTACGAAAAAGTACTTATGGAGTTTTCTTTCGTCCTCTTTTTCAAACTCTCTAAATATGAAAAAGGATCGAGCTGTCACTATCGTTAGGCTCGTTAAAACATAAAATAGTGACGGGCTTGTCGATCATGGCAAGAATCGAGTTTCATTCATTGGTAGACTGGTTAAATTATTAAATAGCAATACATTGTTCACCTAAAGGGTTGAATTATAGATCAAGCATATGTTATCCTCCTCAAGCTTGTTAAAAAATAAAGAGGTATTGGTCAACAAATGACCGGGGAAAATTTGGGAAAGTGAACAGAAATTTACGGTAGCAGGTCGCTCTTGAACATGACACTTCACTCCATCACCGCGACTGTTTGGGTTGGGTAATATTCTTAACGGTTCATTCATATCTATGGTTCATCATACCTTCACTTTGGTTTTGGGTCAATGCTTCCAACTCATCTCAATGTCGCCGATATGTTCAAGAGAAGTTATCCAGTGAATACTCATAAACCTTCATTCTCATGACAGTCATCCCTGAACATTGCTATATAAAGTCATACTTTTATCTCTGAAATTAGTAACTCTCGTTTTTCAATATTAAAGTGGATTCCTGTTGACGTCAAATCATCATCCAGGAAGTTCACTTGGAAACATCATATTCCAGTACCATGACGCTTATTACAGCATCGACAAGATTCTCTCTTCCAGACTTTTGACCGAAAGATTTTTTTTGGTGTTCGACATCAAATCATCTATTCATGCCTTAAAAAATGTACTACAGTACCTTGAGGGCCTTTAACATTAATGGTGGTTCTCTTGCATTTGTTAACAACTCAAATTGTTGGCTGGTAATCAAACGATGTCGTACCATTTTCGACTACAAATCATATATTCGTATGGCCAGACTTGTACCCGAATGATCGAGTGAACGAGATAAGAAGACCACGGATCTAGTTTCATCCATCCGAGTTGCGATTTCAGGATTTTTGTACACATCATTTGTACAGTGACCTTACATACAAATCCTCATCCGAACATGGGCCTATATCTGTAGGCATGCCTGTATAGGGCAACATTCCAATATAGATGACTTTCTGCATTATGTACATGTTATTAGATAGTTTATGTGTTAATCATGGGAATGCCTTCCCTCAGAAATTTGTGATCAAGAGGATATATCATGATGCAATGTGTTGTAATATTGATGCAAGTCGCCACTTTGCTTCAGCTCCAACCCATCACAGTGTAAAGAATCTCATTCAAAAAATATTGTAATTATTATTTTGACTTCATGATTTAGGGGGAAATCTGTTATAGGTCAATTTGGGCACCATTCCTAATGACCTGGTTAAACTAGACATCATCCCTAGAACCAATGAATAGGGTCTATAATCCCCTATCATTTCAGTTGCTACATGCCCTAAGACAAAGAAAAAGAATGAATCATCCATGACTTCCATTGCAAGGTTTCCAAGATTTGAAGTACATGCTATATCACCTATGAGCTCACCAACGCAGTCTCTCAAGGGGCTAAGTGTGTTGCATATAAGAGAACCTGCATTCAAGGGTGCTCTGCAAAGCACTTCCTGACACTCAAGGATGCGTTGGTCAATTGGGAGCGAAATTCTCATTGTTCCGGAATCTCCACTTGGCCAGTGCCTTCTAGAAGAGTGCATATGTGTCAAACTTTGAATCCATGTGTCCATTCGATACCTCTAAGCTTGGGAACATGTCTTGCCTATTATTAGAAATTCATTGATTGAGAAGCTACCTTAAGCTCATCTATAAATTGAGCACAGATCCTAATGCTCGAAAAGGAAGAAATTGAGTAGAGAAATGTTGGTGGAATTTCAATTGAGGATTTGATTTGAGTGATATGCTACTGGAGAGATGTTCCTTGTGATGAGGCTGGGATGATGCTGGAGATGGTGACATCAAATCAATCGCTGGTTGTAACCTCCCCTTCTATCCATTAATAAAGATTGTTGCTTAATTTCCCACATATGTATCTATATAAGCTTCTATATTTCATATTATGAATTCTTATCTGATGTATATGGTTCATGTTTCATTGATTTAACTGAATAACTTGAATAGGCATCTATATATTGCAATCTCTTTGCTCCTTAGTTTTCATTTTTTCAGGAAATATTTTGGCGATCTAGCTTGGATTTGAATCTACAACAAGAGAGAAAAAAGGAGAATAGGAAGCGCTTGGACCCCAAGTAGGTTTCTTGATCAATTCTGTGTATCTATTTACTGTTAGGAAAAATATCTGCAAAGTATTTAACATGTTGTTCTAAATGCATAGCACCACATTTAGGGGAGAATGTTTTATCTGTATTTCATAACTCCGCATAACACATTCCAAACCTAAATTCACTACAAGAGATTTTCATGGGGATGTATCAACAAAATTAGAATCTTTTATCTCATAAGAAACCAAATCTTGAAAGTTAGAAAAACTATATCTGAAATACTAAATTATTTCAAGAAAGAGTTTGTATCCAATGAATCAATACGAAGGAAAGAATTCTATGAGGAAATCCAGATTTGACATGGTTGGGGAATCTCACCAAGATTGCGAGAACCTGACATAAGAATTAATGAAAGTTTAAGTGCCTTGACTTCCTGACAAGTTCTAAAACTTTGAAAAGTTGGATAAATACATTTTGAGAAGTGAGTCAGATCGCTAATTGAATGTAGACAACTACTATGAGTTAAATTAAGAGTGTTCTTGGCAAAACTACACTAAGGTCTAGGTTGAGGGACCTAACAGAGCGTAAAGTATACAATCACAAGAAGCAATCAAATTCAAAGACCTAATGCTTAAACTAGTAAACTAGGGATAGGTGACCTTACCCGTATGTCCTACGTTTTAGGTCATTCCCGCAGGGTGCAAACCCTCTGCTACTCCTCGTGCTTCAAGACCTACAACTCACTCAAGATAAAGCACACAGACTAGTTGTACCGCATATATATCCTAAATGTGAGTATGTTAGATCATATAAACTCATAAAATATAACATGAGATAACGATTACAAGATCATTAACATGTATATGAAACATATAAGACCATGACATCAGGAGCGGGACAAAGCTTCTTTTATTAATGTATGTAAGAAGAAAGTGGAGATATCACCTGAAATTAGCCATGACTCTGAGCAAAACTATACTCTGGATCCATCCAACGCAAGCCTCAACAATATTCTTCCATAAAAGGTGCACAAAGGATTTCACATAAGGGAGGTGAAAATCACAAGGAAACAAGGGTTTCCTAAACCTGGGAAGTGCGAGAGGCATAGGGATAATCAGACTTGATCTGGGCTATAACAAGTTATAGTATCAATAGCATTCTCTCTCCTCCCTTAGGCCTTCCATATGAGGTGTATTTATACTTCCTCAAATCATTTTTTCAGTTGGGAAAAAGTTTGGCTACTGGCTGGTGTAGGTGGTCTTCAGGTAAAACCCGTAAACCCCGCTCAATTAATAGGGAGATTATATATTTTTTAATATTTTAAATTCTATACATGGGTTAGATATGAGTGAAACCATGTCTACACGCATATAATTCAGTGCAGAGTCGCGTATGGAACTCAAAATAATGTTTTTTAAGAAGTTGACCAAGTCTCAAAGGAAAGGGCTTCCCAAGGCCAATACATAGATCATCAACTATATAAAGGTGATAAATGATTTTATAACAAAGATGATCACTATTATCTAGATGGCATATATCTTTGACACTAGTTTGATCAGATTCTACAACCTCAGAAAACATGTTACTCAAGTCATAAGATCCTTCTGATTATAAATCTAGAGGTGTATGAATCAGAGAAATCTCATGAGCAACTTGATTTGAAGGGTCTCCCTCATGCAAAACAAAAGATTGCAAGGAATGGGATGGATGCCCAATGATTTCATTTTTTTCTTCTTCATATTGGATAACCTTTCTACCTTGTGTCAATTTATAATTCTACAAATTAGGTTGTAGATTCAGAGAGCATGACATATTTTCATTACAATTCACAAGACATAAGGAACAATGAGTTGAAGAAGAAGTTTCCATAAGAAAATATTATTTGATCGAAATAGATTCAAGATCTACTTCTTTTGAAACAAAATATTTTTGAGAAACTCGAAGATGAGTTGATGCACTTGGAAATTTATCATCATATACATCAATGGGAACTTCATCATCATAATGTTGGTTGTTGGATTTGGAAAATTAATTTCATTTTATTTATTGTCGATATTAGTGGATTCCAAATCAGCCGAGAATGAAGGAGAATTATCGTGACACATAGGACTTTGAAAAAGAGAATAAATACCAAAAAAATCCTCACCTTTATGCTACTCTATCTATGAAATGTGACTACCTTGCACTTGATCATTGCTTGGATTTGCAAGAGATTGATGAAGCAGATCAAAGGACAAGGGATAATGAGAAATAGATGATATAGGATGACAGGTATTGAAATCAGATTTAGGACTGAAGTTATGAGTGTTAATATCTTCTTTAAAAGTGGAGAGATTAATATTTACCTTATGCTTCATAAACCATTCCAAGATTTCCTCCGTCAGATATGATTCATTGAAAGTAGATGAAGAATGAAGAGATGGATCAGCAGTTTGATTTTCAGATTTCCCAACTTTGGCATCATCACAAGGAGGCACCCACATTGGGACTAAAAAAGGAGGAGGAAAAGGAACAAAAGGATTAGTAGGTTCCTCCTCTAAAATTAGAGGTGTCTCACGATTTACAAAAGTTGGGGAAGCAATAAAAACATGGGGTTTAGATTCACCATGAAAAGAGAGATGAACAAAATGCTTAAACTTTTTTTTAAAGAAATACCAAAAAGTATCTTCTTTGAGAAATTTATAATATAGGTGAAGGAATCGATTAGTGAAATCCTCAATTGATTCATAAGGGTTCATTCTTAGTTGATTAATCCTTTTAAGTACATCTTGATAGTCATACTTGAGGAGTAGGCAACTAACTCTTTGTCTAACTAAATTGTTTATGATTCAATATAATATGCAAGGGAAGTTCTCAGATAAGCAGGCTCCTAACTTAGGAGGTCCTGGTTGTCCTTCCCTACAGCATCATAGAGAAATCATTCATAAAACCAGAAACTTGAAATAAAGACAAGGCTATTCAAAAGCTGAAAGTAATATATTCTATAACTCTAACTCAATTAGTTTTAAAAGAGGAATAATATTGAAATGGTTCTTGACTCAAGAAATCCACTTTCACCTCAATTACCACTTAATGAATCAGAGATTAAAACCAAGAACTTAAGATGGATAAATTATTAATGAAAGAAGCTCTTAACTTAAGAGACATGTAAATTATTCCATTATAATTCATTCATCAATCACACACAAATCCTTAAACATCTAAGCAATGAAATGAAACAAAATCTAATATGAAATAAAATGTTTCTCTCATCCTTTTAGAGTGAGCTCAATTCTCTTAAGAACAAGACAATTTATTCCATATACTACATTAAGGAAACCTATATCTAAAACTACATAAATTCCATAAACACAATTTACATCTAAAACTACATAATGGAAATATATGAAAAATGAAGCTTTATTCTATTCCATCATCAATTGGATACAATGCTCTAAGAGTCCTCCCCTTGGAATGGAGGAGGTACTCCTATTTATACAATGAAATGAGATAACAAACTCATAATGATGATCCACTAATCTCTCTTTTAGTTCCATACATTTCTCAACCATCTTAGACACATAACCCTATCCTCCATGATCTCCTCCATGATCTTTTCCATGAGGTTATCTTCTTAAATTCGAATTTGATCATCCAAGGCCACATAAAGGTGTCTTGGAAGCTTCCTTTGAGCCTACACATGTCAACAAACTCATGCTAATTGTTAGGTATAAGTATAAACATATTATTTTCTAAGTTTTAGCCATAAATTCACTTTAAAATGTTAAGAATTAATAAACTTTGGAAAAACATAGTTATGACCCAATAATGAGGTGAATGAAATGATATGGAGGTGGAATGGAGGTGACATGAAGGTAAAATGTGAAGATATTGATGAATAATGGAGTGAAAATAGAGACTATTTTGAGGCCCAACATACCCCCAAACTGAAGGTATTGCATGTCCTCATGCAATCTATTACATTACTTCTTAGTACTTGAGCTTTGGCTTAAACTCTGCATGAGATCATTTACTTAACTTTTGCAAAGCGTTATTTTGATGAACTACAACTTGGTTGGTTCTTGTGTTTCAACCATATTTTGTTTGTTGCTTTCATTGTATGATCTTTGCATAATGATAATGTGCTTTTTATGGCAAGGTATTTTTGTTGGAATGCATCATGGTTGGTTCTTGTGTAACAACCATGATTCTATTGGCATCCAATTAACTTTTAAATACTTTAGACAAAGCCATTTGTATGCTCATGTAATAGTAAATATATTTTGAAGGTAAGTGGGTTTAGAATGTGATATATAACTGTGGATATTAATGTGACAAAGCATGTATGTAAATGTATCCTTCCCATTAAACGGATGGCTTTGGCAATGAAAGGAAAGGAAGTGAAGTTTTTTTCCAAAAATTATTATTCTAACATTTCAAGGAATTTAATGGTTAAAAGTTAGAAAATAGCATACCTTAACTTACCCTTCCAAAAATAGGTGAGTCGTGCATGTGTGACTGCAAACTGTTGTGAAAATGGTGGATGAAAGATGGATCTGTATTGTCGTATCAGCTGTGGGATCCGCTGCTACTAGATGAAAAATCTGAGGAGTCTGCTGAACATGGCTGAAAGTTGTATCTGCTGCTGGATGATGAATCCGATGAGTTTGCTGAATATGGCTGAAAATCTATAAGGCTTGGAAGGTATACAAAATATAGAAGTTACATTTTCCTCCCAGCCTTATTTATTGACTTGTCCTCAAGTGAAATACAATGAATACCATGAATGGAAATAAAATGAATGGAAATTGGCTTCATCTGCTGCAAAATATGGGTCTTCAAGTCTTCAACGCTCGATGGCACAAATCTTGCTATGTGATTAAATGTGTCGATGTCGAACATAGCAAGAAGTTGTTGACTTAGTGGCCGTTAATGAATGCCCCTAGCCAACACAAGATCTCCCACCATTGATTCCAATGGGAGTCAGGATGCCTAACACATCTTTGTAGGTACGAATAAATTTGTCGTGGTCGAGTCACCTACAAGATCCAACGAACAAGGGATATTAATGTACTCCCATTGTTCATTGGCAAGAGTACTTGCCATTAAGGCATGCAAGCCTCGAGGTGTTTTTCAATGATACTTAGACTCTAGAACTTTGACTCAAGCAGGGTTTTATTGGCGGAAATGAAAAATGGTATGAAAAGGGAAATGGAAATGGAAAATGGTTTTTATTGATGAGTTAGGAATAGATGAAAGGAAATGCATGGTGAATGAAGAAGAACTCTTGCTATGAAAAATGGACATGGAAATGGTATGCTTTATAGATGTACAATTGATGGGATTCAAAATCTTTTCAGAAAGGGAGGTGGAAGGTAATGGTTGTGGAGATGGATTTGTCTTGAGAATTTTTCATGAATTTAGTCTTTGGAAGACTAATTGTCGTCACAATGTAGTCTCTGTAATGATCGCTTTGTCGTCTTGTAACCTGTAAAAAAAACTTGGCAGAAAGAAACATAAGTGTGTTCAAGAAGGAATGTGCATTTCCTTCATGATTCTTACGCAAAAAATTTCATACCAAATAAAACAAATTAAGGACAATAAAAGTGTTGAAATTAACTTAATCATGATATTAAAATCAATCCATTCTTAAAAATAACCATGAAAAATAATACTCCCTGTCAGATAACTCATGAAATGTGCTTCGCCATTCTGTTCTGTAAAGCATACAAGAACCATGTGATGAGTTTATGCCATCTTGATGCTATCGAAACAAGATAATCATCATCCGTAGAATCCTCCAAATGTTTGATAAATCGATCCTCGAAATTTGTTTCCAAGTGTTCCATTATTTATTTTCAAATCTGCGTGAATTTTGTGAAAAGTGTGTTTATTTTTTATTTATTTTTTATTTTTCCCTTGTACCAACTGTTGCGGTTTCATCCAATTCCATTATTATCTCAATATGCATATCACCAAAGTTTTTTTTTTATGCCAATGTTCTTCACTTTATAAAATGCCAATATCCTTCACATGCCAATGCCAATATTCGCCCCTCAAATCCTTCAAAACAACCACTGTCACAAAACACAATTTTTTTTTTTTTTTTTTTTTTTTAATAAAAATCATAACCTAACAATATATTAATTCAATCATTTAACATAACAACAAACATAACAACAATTATATACAACAAATTAAATAAAAAAAAAATAATAACAAACTACAACTATAACAATTAATACAATTATATCAATATATAATATATTAATATAATTAATATATTAATACATTAATATATTAATACAAATATAACAAACATTAAATAACAAACATAGACATCAACTTATAACAAATTACAATTAACAAAAGAAAAATAAAAAATAAAAAAATAAAAATTTACAACTATATTAATATAATTATAACAATATATTAATATATTAATATAATTAATATATTAATATAATTAATATATTAATACAAT